>JASAOQ010003307.1:8762-42823 GCA_031306065.1 Pseudopyricularia cyperi | reverse complement strand
TTTTTTTTTGTTTCTCTTCCTTCTTTCTCTCTTCCTCTCTCATTCGGTCCTCTCTTGAGCGTTCAACCCTTTAGAACCCCACACCATCAAATCAGTCGCTGGGATCCATGAATTTTGCTTCATCTTTTTTTTTCTTGCTCTCTTTTCTCCCTTTCCGTCCACTGGCGTTTTTTTTCGGTGTTGTACACATACCAGACCTTGTTCATAAGGCGTCCTGTTCCGCATCGACCATTTACAAGTTTGACTACGAAACAAAAACAATACACCCTCGAATACTAGTACAAGTCAGTCATGACCACGTAAAAAAGGGTTCAAACTTTGTTGATATAGCCAGTATTTGGAACAGACTGGCCGCTCACTGCCACCACCCCTACTAGATCTAGACTAAATGAGTTCTAATTCCGCACGTAATATACGGCGCGGCTGGGGTAGGCACCTAGGTAGGTTTACCGAGGAAGAAAAAAAAAAAAAAGAGGTCTTCGTACCTGGCAGATTTGTTATCTCGGCGGAATATGAACTTTAGAGAGACAGAACACGACGTAAACATTTTGAACCGTCAAATGCGTCCATTGCTTTCTTTTCTGTGCTTCATTTTTTTCCCCTGCTCCTTTTTTTCGCCGTCCCATCCACTTCTTTGGCCATTTTCTTGTTTCTCCAAATGCTGACATCACACAAGTGGTCTAAAACAATCGTAGCAGTGAGAAAAAAAATCACATTTCAATCAGCACATAACGTCAATATCATGTAAGACCTCCATCTAGACTAGACTAAAAAAAATGCCTCCATGATGGGACAGATTGTTAGGCAATGTTCCCAGAGTACTTCCCAAATTCTCAATTATATACATCCCCACCCACCTATACCAGTCATATGCACATCAGTCCCCAACGTGCCTAGCATGCCTGCATACACCCAGCCCTTGTTTCAGCTCCCGGCCAATCTCTGCTCAAAGTAAGCTCTGAAACTTGTCCAAGCCGGACCCAGAGCTGCCCTGCTGCTGCGGCTGCATGGTCTGCTGTTTTTGTTGTTGTTGCTGCTGCTGCTGCTGTTGTTGAGCCATCATGGCCGCCATGCCCATGCCCATGCCCATGCCGGACCCCGACATTGAGCTCATGCTATTACCTGCCATTCCCATTCCCATTCCCATGCCCATGCCCATGCTCATCCCCTGCCCTGGTGCTGTGCCGCCCGGCGAGAGACCTGCTCCGTATCTGGGACCCGCCGACGCCGCTTGCGGCGTGCCAGACGATGGCGGCGGCGCGAGGCTGAAGGACGACAAGCCCGAGCCCGCCCCGCCGCTGCCGCCAAATGACGAGTTAGACGACGGCGGAGGAGGCAGCGAGAACGATGCGCTCTGCGCCACGCTCGGCCTTGAGCCCATCGACATCGACGACACCGAGGAGTTGAGCCCGTTGCCATATGCCGATGTTGCCGAGGTGGGTTTCGAGGCCGAGGCCCAGGGGTTTGCCGCCGCAGCTGTGGGCGCTGCGGCCCCTGAGGACCAGTTAACGGACCCTGCATTGGTGCCGGGTGTTGGCGTGGAAGACGCCGGCGGAGGCGGCGAAAACGCCGATTGCGGCTGCAGCGGCTTGGAAAACTGTGTATTTGTCGGGGCCAGAGTTTGAAAGTTGCCCAGGTCGGGCGTCACCGTCCTAAAGGACGACCCTTGCGCCTTGACGGTAACCGGGAGGGATGGAGTGGAGTTGTTTGGTGTCGACCACGAGAAGGTTGGCGCATTCGGAGACTTGACCGACGGCTTCATCCCTGGGGATGTCACATTGGACATTGAACCCATGCTGTCCCATGCAGTGTCCATCTGGTTTGCCGTAGACGAGCCTGGCGATTTGCCCTTGACGAGTGACTCAAAGTCGTCGTCACCGCCGTTACTTGTGGCATCGAACTGAGTGCCTGTAACGCCCCCGAATGACATGAAATCGTCGGTCGGCCCTGCCGTGCTGCCGTTGGACGTGCCGGATAACTCCTGCAGCTTCTTCAGTTGCTCGTCTTCGACGCGCCTAGAAAGGGTCTTGATGAGTTCCATAAAAGTCTGAAACTGCTTGAGGTCCAACAGCGGGCCTAGGCTCATGTTCCATAATACGGGGAGTATTTCCATGGCCACGAACTCGGCGTCGGCAACCTTGCCAACCACACGCAGCACGTTGAGCGCCGCGATCATGACTGCCGGCTCCTTGGTCTTGATGGCCTTGACCAGCGGCACAATCTTCTCCTGCATCGTGTACTTGTCCAGAGCGCTCGAGGACGACGACTTGGCCTTGCGCTCGTTGAGCCCGTCAAGACCATCGTCGTCGTTTGGATCATTGGAGCCGCCGCACAGTATCGCAAACGCCTGCAACCCCCTGACTTTGATGGCTAGGCTGTTTGTCCTGCTGAAGATGGTCGCAATGACCGGGAAGAGCTCGTTCTTGATGGTGCTAAAATCGAGAATGGGTAGCATCACCGGAAGCGATCGCAAGGCTGCGTCAACCACCGAGGGCGTCGGAGACTCCAGCGCCGTTCCGATGATGGGGAGTATGTCTGCCAGACAATAGGTAGTCAGTTAACATGCCTGACACATGGCGCCACCAGAAATAGCACCGAGGAAGAAATCGGCCTACCGTCTTTAAACTCTTTGCCTCCGCATATGCCGGCAATGGTGGCAAGATTTTCCAAAACGACCATCAGGCCAGCGTCCCGAGCCGGCTCCTTTTCTTGCGCATTCTTCACGTTTGTGACGAAAAGCTCCTTTAACTTGGCCCGAACCTTGTCTCCAAACGCTCGCCTCCCCGATGGTAAAATATCGATGATCTTGAAGACATTTTGCAATATGAGCGATACCAAATCCTTGTCCTTCAACTCCTCTAGTAATGCGGGTAGGATCTTCTTCTCCATGACAGACTTGGGGAATGACGGGAGAACCTTGTTTAGTCCCCTCATGAACTGCGCCTTTTCGTTGGGCGTCTTTGCGGGGAAGGAGTCCAGGAACCGGATGGTTGAGACTAGTACATTGTCGAAATACTCGCTCATCTGAAACTCCTTTGCTGTCATTCGTTGCGCCGGGCGCCGCGTGATCAGTCGGGGGAGTACATGCTGTGATAGCTCCTTCGGTAGTGGCCGTGACGAGCAAAAGTTGTTGTTGACAGAAGGGGTGCTGGAAGACGAGGCAAAAACCCTCTTGTAGC
Source organism: Pseudopyricularia cyperi (assembly GCA_031306065.1). Classification (NCBI taxonomy): domain Eukaryota; kingdom Fungi; phylum Ascomycota; class Sordariomycetes; order Magnaporthales; family Pyriculariaceae; genus Pseudopyricularia; species Pseudopyricularia cyperi. The sequence continues at coordinate 39,644 of JASAOQ010003307.1, read as the reverse complement.
TTGAAACGCTCTGATTGCTTTCTATAGGTGATCGGTGAGGGGAATTATAGAGCGCTACACTCAGTACACCCAGCGAGAACATGTCTGCCGAGGTGGTGAGGTTGTTATCCATGACAAAGTCGGGGGAGGTATAGTCTAGGTTGATTTGGACAAAGCGCGGAAGTCTTGGGTCCGGATTTAGGACTTCAGACAGACTGATTGGTTGGAAGGAGGTCGGCTTGGTAGAGCCTTCTGGCGGACTACAGTACGACAGCCCGCTGATCTTCCAGTCCGACTATATGAAAGGCGTGTTCGTACGTTAGCAGGAAGTACGCAGCACTGTAAACACCGAAACACCAGACTCCTCCCAAAGACCTAGGGGCCACCCACTAACCTTGGCATTCACCAAAATCGCATCGGGCGTCAGGTTCCCGTGGACCAGGCCAGCATTCTCGTGCAAGAACTCGAGCGCCTTGCTTATCTGTAAAAGCCCCTTTTGTATCTCGAGCTCGTCTATCTCGATCTCCCGCCGCCTCCGCGTCCCGTCCGAATCCTCGCTGACGTAGCGACTGGACCGCCCGCCGGGCCCGCCGGCCCGCTCCTGGTCATCCTTCTCCTGCAACAGGCTCGCCAGCGAGGCCGTGACAGGCTCTGTGACGAACTGAAGGCCACCACCGCGGGTATCCTCGACGGGTTCAACCAACTCGAGGACGCTAGGGTGACGAAGACGGGCTAAGGCCGAGGCCTCGCGCTTCAGGCGGTCGACGACTTCGTCCGCGGTGCGCTTGAAGGCCGAGGCGCCGGAGCGGCCGAGGGCGTTGCCATGCGAGTCGAGGGACTTGCGGTCAAAGACAAAGACGGAGTAGGGCTTGCCCGTAGATTTTTTCTTGGCATCGTAGATCTTCCAGGGGCCGGCGGTGGACGTCGAGTTCGCGGAGATGGAGTAGTTGCTGGTGATGTTGGTTGCCGAGATGGACTTCAATGCGCTGGAGAACATGGTGATACGAGAGCGAGCCGGGGGCTCTCGAGCATCTTGGGGTGGTGCAGCGTAGAAGGCAAGCCTGATGTATCAAAACTGTGCTGACTTGTATCGTCAGAGTACAGTACAGTCATACCGTGGCATTGATAAGTGGTGTTGATACGCGGCTGCCCGCTCGCGAGGATGAGACGCCCGCCCAATCGAGTTTGATCACCTGGTTGCCGATAGTTTGTCGAGTCTGGGTCGTAATAGAAAAAAACGTTCTTGTTTAATTAGGCTCGGCTCAGTCTCATTGTATCGAATTCGTTGTTGGGCGCATAAGGCTGCAAAGCAAGCGGCGATCTTTATACCCCGAAAATTAATGGACAACCAACGCGCAGTCAGTAGTCGTCTTTATCGCAGGTGCGGATGGCTGCACTCAAGATGGCACAACCCTAACCCCATATGCCTTTAATTGGGTTTATCCCCACATTTGGCAAAGGCACGCCCTGGGCTAACATCGACCTCCGATATGGCTCCGATGGTTGTCGCTGGGTACACCAGCTATTATCTCGAGCTGACTCCGAATCGACAGGGACCAAACGTGACTTATTGGCCATCGACAAGGCCTGTACTGCTAATACAAAAGAGATACCAACTGTTCTGTTTCCTTTTCCTTTTTCCTAAGTCTTGCTAATATAGAACATTCGGCGATACAGCTGCAGCTCCAAGCTCAAAAGCTTTGTGAAGCCAACCTCCTACCTGATGAGCTTGCGCCGCTTCTAACCGTCGCCGCTATCGCAATCCTGAAATCCGGGGTCCAAATCGCTCTGCTCGTTCCACGTCGCAAACTTTCTTCAACACCCAATTTCCTGCTCTTCCGATACTTGGAAGAAAAAGACAACGAAAACAAGGGAGACAGAAACGAAAAATGCCTGCCCCTGTGTTCCGATCATTTCTCCGGTCAACGCCGTCGGCGGCACGCCGGTGGGCGAGGCAATACAGCGTGACTCCAGAGTTCGCTTCAACCGCGAAGCCCCAGGACATCGACGCCGCCCAGCTCAAGATCACAAAGACCAGCAAACCCGGCGCGCTGGAGAAGCCCGAGGACCTTGTCTTTGGCAAGAAGTTCACAGGTTCGTCTGTGACTCAGACCATACAAGTATCAAGACAGCATAACACCACTAACCAAAGCTATCAACCCCCCGCTTAGATCATATGATCACCGTCGAGTGGGAAATCAAAAACGGATGGAAGCAGCCACAAATCATTCCCTACCAGAACCTGTCGCTCGACCCGGCGACCTGCGTCTTTCACTACGCCTTTGAGTGCTTCGAGGGCATGAAGGCTTACAGGGACAAGGCCGGCCGCGTGCGCCTGTTCCGCCCGGACAAGAACATGGAACGCTTCAACAAGTCGGCCGCCCGCATCGCCTTGCCCAACTTCAGCTCGCCGGCCCTCATCGACATTATTGCAAAGCTGGCCAAGCTCGACTCGCGCTTCATCCCCGACCAGCGCGGTTACTCGCTCTACCTACGCCCGACCATGATTGGCACCCAAGCGACCCTGGGCGTGAACCCCCCCGGCTCCGCCCTGCTCTACGTCATCGCCAGCCCCGTCGGCCCTTACTACCCGACCGGCTTCAAGGCTGTCTCGCTCGAGGCAACAGACTACGCAGTGCGCGCCTGGCCCGGCGGTGTCGGCGACAAGAAGCTCGGCGCCAACTACGCCCCCTGCATCGTGCCCCAGCGCGAGGCCATGGCCAGGGGTTTCCAGCAGAACCTGTGGCTGTTTGGCGAGGAGGAGTACGTGACCGAGGTCGGCACCATGAACATGTTTGTCGCTATCAAGAACAAGGTGACGGGCCAGAAGGAGCTCATCACGGCTCCCCTGGACGGCACTATTCTCGAGGGCGTGACGCGGGACTCGATCCTGGCCCTGGCCCGCGAGAGGCTCGTACCAGAGGGCTGGGCTGTCAACGAGCGCAAGTTCACAATGAGGGACCTGTCCGAGGCCGCTGACGAAGGCAGGCTGATCGAGGCGTTCGGTGCCGGCACGGCCGCCATCGTCAGCCCTATCCGCAACATCTCGTGGAAGGGCAAGCTTGTCAGCTGCGGTCTCAAAGATACTGAAGAGTCGGGAGAGATCGCCCTGAGGATGAAGGGCTGGATGGAGGGCATCCAGTACGGCGACGAAGAGCATGAGTGGAGCCACATCTGCAACTGATCGGGCTCTGAAGTGTCGTTAAATTCTTATTTCTTTTGCAAGGCGTTGTTCTATAGGTCGTGTTTAGCGATAGATCGCGTTGAGCCCATATAAAATGCGAGACATGTTTGTTGTGTTGGGTCCATAGTGTCTGCTACGCCGGGAGCTCCGACATGCCGACACATTCATGAAAGGTTTGCCGGATTCAAGACCGCCAGTGGCTGGGGATCATGCTGTCGATGCACATGGATCTGAGGCTTGCGTCCGTCTCTGGCCTCTGTTGGGTGGGATTCAGTGCCCATATCTGACACACACGTAACAACAATATATGCATCACGTTTTTTGTCGGCCTGGCAATGTGGAACATTGCGCTGCCTATACTCAAAAAAAGAGACACCGGATTCTATGTTCACTAATCGCTGCGATCAATGGAAGCCCTCATGTTCAGGAGCACAGTCCAGTGACCATAGTGAATGACCATAGTGAATAGATGGGTTTATCCCGGGACACCAAAACTTTGGAAGGCTCTAGACGAGCCTTTTGATCCCCAGCACGAGCTTCCGGTCCGCTGGTATGTGATTCAGCAGCTGTTGGGCAAAGTGACCCGTGTAGCTTCTTTACATAATCGCACTTGATGATGTCGGCTTGAACCTAGCTCTCGAACGAGCTCGTCGATGTGGTAAAGGGCAGGCCTCAATCCCCGAGACAATTATAGAAATGTCTGGACCTGGACGCTCACTCAAGCGCCCCGGGACGCTAAAGCTAACTGTTTCTAGGCATCCGAGGTATACATACCTATTTCAGTTGTCCAGCGCAGAAGCAGGCATTTTGTAGATTTTGCAATCCAACTAGACAGTCAGAACTTCCTGTCGCGGGGATACGTCAGCAGTGAGCCAGGTTGGTTTAGTCCACGCCCATAGCTGGATAAACCCCGTCAATCATCGGAAGGTAAAAGTGGCTCGCTGCATAATAACCTCTAGTCCAGAGAAAAGGGCGAAAGCCAAAGCAATTGGCAGATTGGGAGGGCAGATAGATGATCTTGATACCTCAATTTGAACATGAGAGGAAATGGTGCCGTCGTCAAAAGGACTGCAGGCGGCAGTTAAGAACGAATCGCGAGTAGGAGACAAATAGAGAAAGGGAAAAAAAGCAGGTCTATGCCCCCAAAGGCGGTTTTAAACACATTGCCCTCTCCGCCAACATCCTTTGAACTGATGATCCTATGGGAAGGAGTGAAATGGGGAGAGCAGAACGCCGAGTTTAGTCGAAAAGAAAGACAACAGGTCCCCCAATTAGTCCCGAGTCGTGTGGCGAAAAAACTCAGGGCTTCTTCTCGGGAAAAGGGTCCTCCAGGATGCCCTCGGCTTCTAACCTCCGGCGGGCCTCCTCAAGAGCCCAGGTTTGTATCCTGCGTTGTGGTGTCAGCAAACTTGTTTCTTTTCCGTGCTTCCAATTTGATGTCGAGCCCCCAACTCCCTTCCGACGCGTTGCCACTACGTCTTAGTCGGACATAGTCACCGCGGTGGCGACAAAACCCAAATAGGAATAAGAACAACAAAAACTCACGAGGTGTCCGGCTTGTAACACATAGCGACCGTGAAGACGGCGAAGCTGCCAAAGAAGCCAAAGTACAAGATGTTCTCCCAGCCCTCCTTCTGGTACTTCTCGCCGGGCTTAACGCCAAAGAGCCACCCCGTCGGCGGGTCGTACTCGGGCCCGTGGGCTCCCAGGCGCCGCTGCGTCGTCGAGAATGGCCTGGTCTGGCGGAAGGCGCGGAGCGCCGCCATGCCAGGTCGGATGCTAGCCATTGTGTTTGTAGGTTTTTTTTTTTGGTGGTCTTGCGCGTGTGTGGCGGTCGGTTACGTTTCGGGTGTGTGCTGTTTGTCGGGCAGTCGTTTGCCCCCGAATTGATTCCTTGCTTGCCGTTACTCCAAGGAGTCCCTTGTCTCCTCTTCCAATGATGAAGGCAGCTGCAGCTCCCGTCGATTGAGCTTTTAAAATGGAAATTGGTCCAGCCGCGGCGGTTGTTGGTGAACGATGTCGTTGGGACCGAGGGGAGAAATGGCCGTGACCGAGTGCGGGAAATCAAGGTTGGATGGACGTTGCGTGTGACTGGATCGGTGGATTCGGCCGAAGCGACTCTGCCATTGATTTCGTCACGTGCTATGTCATCTTATATATCACGTGTGCTCAGCTCCATCTCGATGAAATCAGCTCGTTTTTGACTTTGCATCCTAAATTAAGCCTTACTTTGTCAGATGCAATCTATCAATACCAGACGAAACACAAATGTATCCTTTCAAATGTTAGTATATTGCTAGGTAGTACTAACAAATCACTGGGTAATTACCTACCTACCGATTGATGCAAACTCAAGCTCTCCCGTATCCATTCATGACATTTTGTCTTGCTTTATCCATGCCCTTCTTTACACTGTACCAACCAACACAAACAATGAACCTGAAATCAACTATCGCTTCCATGCTATGCTCGCCAAAAGAAACAACTTGAATATCCCAATATCAATATCCGCCATGCCGTGCCATGCAAAATAACAAATCTCCAGAGCAGTTGTAGACAAACAATGCGATTTTGTACCGCTGATCCAATGCCAATTCAAAATCCGCCCCCCGCCATGTCATTGAGGATATCCCGAAGGACAGGCTTACCCTTCGCGAGCGCCCTCGCTCCAATCATAGCCTTCTTCACCGGTTGTCGCCTGCCAGGCGGGACGTTCTCCTTGCCGCCGGACTCAGCAGCGCCAGCTGGCGGGGACTTTGGCGAGACGTGCCGCCTAGTGGTCTTCTCTGGCAACCTCCTCTTGGGAGATGCTTGGGTGGGTGCAATCGTCGTCCCTGTCGCCGCAACCGAGCCGTCGTCAAACATGTGTGACCCTAGAGCGTCCGCGGGCAAGTCGCACACCCAGTTGCGATTCTCCATCAGCCTCACAAACTTTGACAGCATCTCGTCGGCTCCACATCCGCGAAGAGTCTCGCGACTGCCGACTACGAGAAGCTTGGTCTTTGCACGTGTAAAAGCGACGTTGATCCGTCGCCAGTCGCGCAACAGGTCTCCGATGTTGCATTTGTCGTTGCTGCGCACCAGGCTCAGAACAACCACCTCCTTGTCACGACCCTGGAAGCGGTCGGCCGTGTGCATCTCTACGGCCGTCGCCTCACCCGTGTTCATGCCCCTCAGAAGCTTGTGCTTCAGGAGCGCAAGTTGTGACCTGTAGTGTGTCATGATACCAATCTCACTTGCTGGGACGCCAATGGTTATCATAGCGTTGACAAGCTGTACCACCAGCTCGGCCTCAACAGGATTGACGATCCTATTGCCCTTGGCTTCCTCGCGGCTATCTGGCAGCGCATCCGTGTTGACAAATGCGACTCGAGTCTCCGGGTCAACTAGATGTCCAAGCCAACACGAGGTTCCTCCTTTGCAAAATGACTTGTGCGCGGCACCTGGAGGCTGCGACCTGCTCATGGTCATGAACGACGATGCGTCGTAGTGATGTCGCGATATAAGATTGGGGGAAGGCACATCTAGCTTGCGGAAGCGCAATTCTTCGGTGCCGCACTTGAGGTGGCCTTCGTAGATGAGCTCGTTGCTCAGCGCCATAACATCCTCGCACATACGGTACTGGTGTTCGAGGTTGACAACCGAGTCCGGATGGGTATCTGAAAGTAGCTTGAAGAGGCTGACATCAAGGCCCTCCCTCCGCGCCTCTTCATTCTGCACAAGGGGCGGCAGCTGATTGTGGTCACCAACGAGAACAAAAGTGCGCGCCATTCTGATAGGGCCCAGGCATATAGGCAGTGTAATCTGCGAGGCCTCATCGACGATGCAGTAATCGAACGTACGCTCACTGAACAAAGAGTGGTTGATGCCCAGGCATGTCGTAGCGACCACTGGCAAATCGTGCCATGCGGTCCTGATCTCCTCAAATGAGTTCATCGGCTTTGCGGCTAGGGTGACAAAGTCCTGTACTTCGGGATGGACCTTCGCAGGAGCACCGAGACGCAGCACCGGGATGTTGTCCTCCCTGAGCTTCAAAAGGATGTTGTCGACAGCGCTGTGGGTGTATGACGCGAGCAGGACGCTCTTGCCCTGCCGTATCAAAGCGCGGATGATGTGTGCGATAGTTGTCGTCTTTCCGGTTCCCGGCATTCCTAGCACCAAGGCATAGTCCTTGGCACTCATCACCTTGTCGATTGCTCTCTTCTGATCAACATTCAGGCTCCCTTTGTCGGCGATTTCGTACTGAGTTGCAATCGCCTTGAAGGCCGGAGGCTCCAGATCAACGACAAGACGTCGGATATCCTTGGAGCCAAAGGGGCCATTCGCCATGACTTGGATGAGGTTGTTTCGCACTGTGGCCATTCCGTTGCTGAACTCATCCTTGTCCAGGCGATATCGGATTGGACGCCCGTTTGCCCCCTCAGGTGCTCGAGAGCCGACTTTCTCGGGTCCAACCTCCATGATACCAGTAAACACCTGGTTGTTGGCCTCGTCAAAGTGAGGCTCACGGATCCTGGCGTTGTGTAGTCTCCTGTCGACAGCGACTGTGATTCTCCGTTTCGTAACCACCATCACAAAACCAAGAGCCAATGCAAAATGGCCTTGTTCGTCGGACACGACAACAGGTTCGCCAGTTGCGAGCTGGGAGTCCATGAATGAGAAGGCGCTGGGAGCGTCATCCTTGATAAACGTGTACTGGAACCGGTTGATCTTTTGATTGTTCTTGTCCTCGACCGCTGAATTTTCCTCTAGAATAACGTTGGAAAAGCAGCGCCCAACCTTCTCGCGCTCAGTACTGAGCATCGTCCAAAGCTCTCGGCGCATCTTCTGACTTTCCTTTTCTTCTTTTGTGAGAAGATTCTCCCACTTTAGGAAGAATTCTTTGTCTGTTGGCGTCAGGTGTTGGATAACCTCGTCAAACTTGCCCTGCATTCCACTTGTCTCGCCGTCTCCGTCATCGGCAAGCTTGTGGTAGATGAAGCAGGACGTTTGCGCGTAACACCTGCCGCACGCATTCTTGGACTTTTTCATTGGGGGAAGCTGAACACTCCTCTCACGGATATAGCATGCCAGCGTGTTGCGCTGCATAATCATGTGGCGGAGCTCATGGCGAACAGCTGGTATTCTGATGGTCTGAGAGGTCTCCATGTAGTAGAGAATGCCGTAGACTATCTCTATGTCGTATCGGTCCGAGAGTAGCAAATTGTACAGCGCGGTCTGGGCCTGGTGGTTGCTGTTGACATTCTTGCCCGTCTTGACTTCGAAGGGAACTGTCAGAGTGCGACGGTCCTTGCCGTCTTTCATGGTGACTTGTACGGTGGCGTCGATATTGCCCTTGAGTCCGTACATTGGTGACCAGACATGCTCCTCGACGTCCAGCAACTTGTTTACGCACATGTTTGCCTTCTCGCCGTGTCGACCGTGAACGATCGCATCGGGCTGAGGTGATGATTAGCTTATCGCCGTGTGCACTAATACTGGTGATATGGTGCAGGTAGAACTCACTCTTGGAAAGCTCGAAACGAATGCCTCAGCCCACGACCTCATTTCATGCATCTTTGTAAGTAGATGCTCCCGAGCATCCCCAGTACTGACCTTGATCGTGTAAAGATCTTCAATGTGGCGGTCAATATTTCGGTCGACCAGTCCAGCCAGAAAGCTAGAGTCCCACTTGTTTGCCATGAGTGCCTCCTGAAATATCTCATGAAGCATAGTGCCGTAGACAAGAGGCGGAGATGCTTCACTCGTAGCTTTCACCCGGTCCTGCAAGACTGCGCGTCGCGTGCAGCTGAATGAGTCTGCCACAACGGTAGATGAAACAAGCTGGTCCGGGTGCAGGATGAGCATGTTCCGCGAGTTGTCAATGACACATCTTCCTGAGTTTTCAAAGTCACCAATGATGTGAACAAATGCCTTGGTGCTGGCAGGAGTTTCTATCCAGTCTTCACGGAGATGCACCGTAACAAGAGCCTTGGTAGTCTCCGATTCAACTAGCAGGATCTGAAGAGAACCGGCCATGTTAGTCCAGGTTACCAAGGTTGAGTGCATTAATAGGGTTAGAATTGAATAGACTTACCTTCTCTGGATGCTCACGGCCCCTTCCATCTGTATACAAGGCATCGTCCACACGCGTAACCTTGTATCTATGGATAACTCGGGCTTTTTGGCTGAGCTGGATGTTGGTTTAGTAAATTGCATCGCTATGTCGACTACTTAGCTTTACGTACATGAGGTAAAGCAGACGCATTAATACCAGTGGATAGTATAGGTGGGTTGGCTGTTGCCGTTTGTTGCGCCGTTTGTGTAGCAGCGAGTTCTGCCGCTTCAAAATCAAAATCACCACCAAAATCATCGCCAAAGGAATCAGAGTCGCTATCTCCAATATAAATGCCGTTGGGTCCTGACTTTGGTGTTTGCGGTACCGGTACACCTCTGCCTGGAGCCGGACCGGTCTTATGTGATGGGGTTTCCATCGTGTGTTGCGTTGCTGATTTTTGCTCGATCTGGGACAGCAGGCCCTCGGCTGCCTCGAAAAGATCATCATCCATGTCATCAAACTCGTCTTCCGTTAGGTTGCGGACTTGGAACGCCTGCCTAGGCGATTCAGGAGGCTGCCCTGGGACCGAGTCCTGGGCAGCAGGTTTTGAAGGTGCAACTAATGTAGCGTCAAGCTCCATCAGCGTGTCGTCGTCAAAGTCGTCATCGCCGTAATCAGATATGCAATCGGAGGGCTGCTTCGTCTCTTGATCTCTTGCGTTTATCAGGCTGGACCGTCTTGGAAATCTTGTGGGTGATGCAGGACTTGGTGGTGGCGATTTTCTCGGCGACACGCGACCTCTCCTTGGGGAGGGAGACCGCAGCATGGACTCATAGTCTTGACTTGCGGTCGACTTTTCGATCTCGCCCGTCACAGTCTCAAGCAAGGCCGACACCATGGATAGCTTCGAGTCCGGCCGACGACCCCCCTTAAGCTTGTTGGTTGGGGACTCGAAACTACACGTGTCAACTTTTCGCCGCTTCGGCCAGTTCACACCTTTGCCACAGGTGATTGCTCTTCGTAGACTGCTTTCGGCATGTACAGCCGGCCCACCTCTGGCCGGGCGAGGTGACGAGGAAACGATAAGGTGGGCGAGGGCAGGGTTCGCAGCATTGGGCGTAGTCTTTTTGACGGCGCTGCATACCGAGAATCTGTCCCAGAGATCCAAAGCAGGGTCCGCATGAGGCGACTTCAAAGCATTTGTAAGCTGCCTCACGTCAACGACTGGGTTATCGAATCTCGCGTGAGCTGGAGAAGATATTGGCGACGAGCTACGTGCCCGTTTCCTCCCTTTGCCAGGATGAGCTGGTGTTATAAATGTGTCTTCAGGGTCGACAGGTTTGTCCCAGAGAATCCTGTCACTGGGGAAAGCCTCTCGTTGGTTATCTCCGTGGCTGGCGCCGTCGCCGATCTGGATGAGGTCCTGCCATGCCAGTTTGGCCACTGGGGTTGTCACAGTGTCGGGCGGGTATGGGGGGAGAATATGTGAGCTTGTAGCTGACGTCTTGGGTGTGTTGACCTCCCTTTCCGAATCGCTCTCAATGGTCATCAAGGCCCGGCCATTTTGTACAGTCTGTTGGTTCGGCTTGGGCCCCTGGGCGGCCGTGGTGGGGTCGATGTGCTCTGGTATGTCTTCCGACTCTTGGAAGAGGAACTTTGTCAACTTGTTCTTGGTAGTCTCGGACACGCGAGGTAGCGGCTTTGGAGGTTGTGCTGGAACGGCCGAGTGACTCTTGGACCGTTGCCACGTTTGCTTGCGCTATGGGTGAGGGACGAGTAGCAATGTTAGTGATACGAGGGGTCCGGGCCAACAAACCAGCCGGCGAGGCCATCATGATTCTAGGAGGGAGGCATTCACATACACCGTTGAAACGGGCACTCTGATCAGAGTAGGATTTTTGGAGAGGCATTGCTGTGTGATCCCCGGTCACGAAGACATTCTTGAGCCAAGGAAGATTGAGAAAAACGGGCTCAAGGTTGTATAGGGATCTGTAGCCATTGATGCTTTCCTTGACAGACCACCAAAGAAGATATGTCTCCCCACCTCTGGCACTTTCCATGTGCAACTTTACGAGACGCGTGCCGCTGTTGTTAAACTAAGCGCGACGCGTTTTTGATTGTCAGGGATGCTGCAGCTGCGATTTGCGGTGGCTTAAGGTGCGGATCCGAGGTCATGCACTGTGGTTTACTTAAATGACATAAGCCGCAACGGTCTCCACTCAAGCTTGCAATTCAAGATGATGAGCTTGCGCGGAGGCAGTCAAGGTTGATCATCATCACCTCACATGCCTAGGTAGGTAGGTACACGAGCTACTCCGTGACCTTACAGCTTTTCAACTTGCCTCACTACTTCCGTGAACACCTACCGGTAGGATCCAAAGACGTGGACTGCCAATTTTTCCAGTAGCAACTGGGCAGCTGGCTATCTGACCGAGCCCTCGCTATAAGCTCCAACAACTCATGGCGGACCACCGGGAACAGCTCGTTGCGGCAAGCGTCGCCCGCATCAATTGGGACCTGTTCCACCAGCGTCCCCTAGCATCATCGGAGCGGCATCGCCGGCGCTTCGCCGAGCGCTACATCGGTAATCCAGTTCGGGTGATCGACCGGGAGCTCCAGCAGGACGAGGTGGACGCCATCGTGGAGCACTTCAGCCGTGGCACCCGCGACGAGTACATCTTCAAGCTGCCGGCGCGAGAGGCATGCACCTTCTACCTGTGGAACAGAAGCGCCACCTCGTACGGATTTCCCTTCGTCGGCAACCGACCCGTGCCCCGCTTCCTCGGCTCCCTGCTATCCCCCGTGGTCGCGCACTGGACTTGGCAGGCAGTCCGGTGGCTGGCCTACGACGTCCTCGTCGAGTACTCAGTGGGCAAGCTCGTCGGCGGCATGGCCTACGCGTACGGCTCGATGGGGGCAATGACGGATCCCCGGCTCGCCCAGCTGCGCAACGAGCACCAGGAGCGGCTCTACCGGGCCCGCGAGCAGCATGCCCGCTTCTCGGGCGACGGGCCGCCCAGAAGAGATGGCGCGCGACCTGCCGCGGAGGCCGTGCGGAGGCCCGTACCCCTGCCTAGTCACGAAGACTTTGGCGGGGCACCAGACGATGGTACGCAGCCTGACGGCTGGCAATCCGACGAGGCCAAGTCGGCGACGCAGGCGCCTCCTCAGCCTCGGCCGGCACGACCAACGTGGCCGAGGGCGTCCCCCACGCCGCCACCGCCACCACCTCAGACAGGCGCCTTCGATGACGACGGACGAGACCCCTTCGACGACGGCTCGCCTGTGGCCCCTGACTGGAGAGATGAGCCGTCTTCCCAGCCCTCATCGGGCCGGCCAGGAGAATCATCTTGGGACAGGCTAAGGAGGCAAGCGCAATCGCAATCGAGGGCGCAACCCAATGCTCCGAGCCCCGGTCAGTCTTCGTGGGACGCGAGGCGACAGAACTCTACGTCAAAGTCCCAGCCAGGTCAGGACTGGACATCCACATCAGGAGGGGACACAAACGCCGATTTGGAACGGGAAAAGGCCCAGAGGGAATTCGATGAGATGCTTGAACGCGAGAGGCTGGCTGCGCAAAATGGAGGGCGGAAGTGATATTTTTTCTTTTCTGCCCAGGAAAGACTTTGATAATAGGATAAGAATGAGCCTTGACGCACACAGGATTTGAAACAAAGGACACAATATCTGGGCCAGACGGGCATTCATCATCTTGACCTAATGCTTCCCAGCCTCGAGTCATGAGTTGATAGCAAGCAACAATCCCTTGACGTGATGAAGTAACGAAACATGTCCAAGAGGCTTCACGGTTTCTGCAAGCGATACTTTCGGAATAAAAACTCCATGAAAAAGAACTACCTAGTCAACCTGCCACCCCTTGCCCAAAAGATTGACACCGCAGCTACTGGCCATCGCCTAGCTATCAAGACATACACAACACCGGAACGAGGACAAAAACGCAGAGAAAGCCTCCTCTTCCAGGAACCATCTTGCTCTCATAACACCAAGAAAAACATACAAAGATCTAATAGTTGTCGCGCGTAATCTCCAAGATCTGCGAGACATATGGAGTGAGCAGCCAGTTCTTCATCATTATCTCACAAAGCCTGGCAGTCACCGGCCGGAAGAGCAGCTCGAGAGTCCTGCCGCTCGCCTCCGCTCCGCCCTCAGACGAAGAGTCCTCCACGCCGCCGTCCGACTTGCTCACGTTCCGTGCGATGTTTCGCAGCACAAGCGCGGCACTCAGCGGGATCCCAGCAGCCTGCGCCTGGTTCGAGCGCTCGTCACGCACTGCCACCGTCTCTTCGAGGGTAACGTTGATCGACTTGGCCGGCCGCGCGACGAATGTGCGCCTAGAACGTCGGCCGCCATTATGGTCAATGTTGTTTGATGCCATTGCAATCTGCTGCGCCATGGCGCAGTGCGTCTTGACGTGGTTCATAAAGGTATGGAGCTGCATCTTCTGCGGTCGAGGGTACTTGCTGCAGTCTCCCCATGCGCAGAACAGATCGCGCTCTTTGGCAGCAAACTTTCCATTGGCGTCGCGCGGTTCTTTGAGGTGGTCGGCAATGACGTGGTTATACATTTTCTCGGGAGTCAAGAAGTGTTGGCCACAGCGGACGACACGCAAAGGTGCGTTGGGCTCGTTCGGGTTGCGAGGCGCCGTCATCCTCCACATACATGGCAGATATTCCGTCCCGTCCTGAGCGATAGGTCTGATACGCGGCCTGACGCCCTTGATGATAAATCTTTGGATCTCGCCGCGCTCCCCTTGCTCCTTGACGATTTGAGCTCCAGCGTGCGTAAAGACATGTGAGACGTTCCTAATGAACTCAGCCGCGCCCATCATTGGCCTAGACATCTGCTGCAGTGGAAAGCTCAGTGCCGCTTGGAATGCCTGCCATATTGCAATTTGCGTTATTGACGATTCTGAGTCCTCTTCGAACATGCATTTGAGCCAGGTAAAACATCTCTCGGGTTCTTCCATTGCCAAAAGCTGTTGACGGAGGTCCTCTGGTACAGGCTGCACAAAATCCGTCGAGGGCAGCTTGGTCTCCTTCTCCAAGACCAGTTCACGCTGAACCCTTTTTGCGCCATGAGACAGAAGTCTGACGAGGTGGTTGACCAGGTGGGCAGCGTTGATATCCTTAAGAATAGTCTCCACGTTTGAAACAAGCGCTGTATAGGTGTATAGAAAGTCCAGGCAGGCATCAATCATCTCGTCGTCGTTCAAGAGCAGCCAGTCCAATATGTTCTGCAGTATGCTGCATGGGACCTCGTGGAGTTGATTCGTCTCACCCATATTGATTGAGAGGCGGGCCAAGGCGCGTAGGGAAGTCAGAATCATTCCGCGATCGGTAGAATACAGCTGAGTAAGTAAAGTCTTATACAACGGATCATCCGTGTCCAGGTTAATGTAAGGAGCAAGTTGTTCGGCAATGTCTAGCGCAAGGTGTTTGATCTCGACCACCATATCGCTGCTCGGTAGGTGCAGGATAATGCAGAGAAGATCTCTGAGCACGTTGAAGTCCGCCATCAGAACAGCGTTCTCCTGCAGCGTTACCATGTTGCGTAGGGTCAACACGGCCTCTGTTACATGCACCATCCGGTCAGCGGTGTCCGCGGGCTGGATGTTGTCGAGATAGGTCTTCGGTTGCAGTTTGGCAATGCGATCGAGCACGTCCGGGGTACCGTTGAGTCCGTCGAGCATTTCGAGATCACAGTCATCCGGGTCGCCACCGTAATCGACAGTCCAGTTTACGTCGAAAAACAAGCTTCCCACCTCGAGGCCCTTTTCGATGAGACCCTCTGCAAGTCCAGCAAAAGTCTCAAATCTGAACTTGTCACCTCGTTCAAATGAGATCTTGACCAGGTGATGTATTGCATACGCCTGTTCAGATGGTATGCCGGAGCGAAGGGCACATAAACAGCGCATGTAAATATTGGGGCCTTCAAATACCGTTGCTGTAGGAAGCTATGTTAGCTCGGCACACCTCAAACACTGCGATTGTTGTGCTGACTTACTCCCGGGCGGAGGGCGTATGGCAAGCTGCCCAGATATGGTGCCAGCAGACTTTAATCTCTCTTGTCGACGTCTCCGCTCAAACTCATTAGGATTGTTCGCCGGCGTCTCCACTGGCCGCATCTGCATCGGTGACTCGAGACGCGGTTCGAAATTCTGGACCAGACTTGAGGTAACCTTAGAGTCTTGGGGCGTGTAGGCGACGGACGGCCCGCGAACTTGGGATGCTGCTTGAGGCGCAGGGTGCCCCAGCTGAGGGTGGCTCATGCCCATATTGAGATTGGGATGAGAATGCGGCTGCGGCTGGAATTGAATCGGCTTAACCTGATGCGCAGGCGGCGTGTTGACAGCAGGCTGCGGCTGAGTGGGTTGCTGAGGCGGGGGGACATGCCTCTGTCTAGAAGGCGCCGTGTCTGGCTGGAATATGACCCGTTGAGGGGGCGCAACGCGGAGACTTCGGGTGTTGCCGCCGGCACGTGGGGTCTCCTTACGCGCCGGGGTATCTTCCGTTTCGGAAGCTGAGGCTGTCACGCTGGGGGCTCTAGCGACAGCGGGGACGGCCTTCTTGGGAGTATAGTTCTCGAGCGTGCGGTTCAAAAGACCTCCTCCCTTGGCAGACTCATGCTCGAGGATGATTGGCGGCGGCGGCTCTTTGTTGTGGATGGTCTTTATCTCCCAAGCAGCGAGGTATTTTAGGAAGGCCGACTTGAGAGCATAAGCAACACCTGCGGCGCTCCTATCCGTCACATCCAAGCCCAGCTCCGTTGCCAACCTGCGCCACTCCAGCGTAGTCGCGGAAACATGATCGTAGCCACCAGCAGCCACGACGTGTTTGAACACCTTGAGCAGGTCGAGGTGCGCACTTCCAACCCAAGGTTCCGGCTCGAATGAAGTTCCACGGTTCTTGTGCCAGGCCCTCAGCTTCGTGATAAACTCTTCGTATTCTGGGGTTCGGTCGATAGTATGCGTGACTCTAGTTTTTTGGGCGGGGCTTGCTTTGGCTGTCCTCGCGTTGACATTGCTCGCGGCTCTCGATGCGCGCGATGCGTGCCTGGGCGAGTTGGCTCCCGAAGACTCGCCACCATCGTCCGACTCGGCCGACATTGTGCGATGGTCTTGCCGCGCCTGATAGAGCTCTATCGGCGTTGGCGCAATTAAGGTGCAGCGCGCAACTATCACGAAGTGAAAGAGAAAGAAGAGTCGCAGAGCAGAGTGGTGTTCGGATTCAAATCGATCTCGGGTATTCAGCAGGCGGTCGTTCTATAAGCAGCCTTCGAGCCTCCTGCGAGAGTGGTTTATGAGGCGGACAGATGCGCAGAGCAGATGTCGCACCCGGACCTTAGATGCAATCGAGGAGAATTGAAGCCGACAGCAACGGAGGCAGACAGATGGCTGACTGGACGCGACAAAGTTGATGATCTGATCAAGACGCGAGCTTTGATTATCCAATTAGAATGCCGATCAAGCAGGTACATGTGGGTCTACTGTGGCCAGGCCCACCCATATCTCTACAAAGTAGTACTACTTTGTACCTACTAGGATATCAACTTTATCAGATCTCTCTACAGTTCCACGTGATGTGGATCAACCTCCCCGTCGGACGTCATTCTTGATGACTACCTATCCATGATCCATGCGGTCTGTTCGCACCCATAGGCTGGGCTTGAACAACTCAAAGATGCAGGAGCGGTTGGGAGATCCGTGTCTTTCATACAATTAATTAGCACCATCCCTCTTTTAGAGCACTGGACCCCAACGCAAGAAAACCGAGTGGGTGAGGCATCTATGCATGCCCGCGATGCCAGAAACACGCCCAATCTCGACAATACCGCCAATTTCGGGCAGGCCTCCGGTGGTGGTGCCTGTTCAGAAAGTCCTGTACAATGGCGAGGACCCTACTCTTGAAATTGATGGTCTGATCGAGCTAGTCATCAAAGAGGAGCGACAGCTACAATCAGGTGTATCTTGGACTACGGGATCCTACACAACAGATCAGACACTGACAGTACTATGTGGTAACCATATAATCGTGAGTCTTCATTCCGACCCCTGACCACTGGGCCTTGGCGTGTCTGATTGAACTCCCTAACAACTGGCTCTCCCTCATGCAAAGGAATCGGTCAATTTGAATCGATTCGCAAGGTCCTTGAGGGAAGCCCCTGAATCCTAGAAGGCCGAAGGGGCCTTTTCCTCTCTCACATTGCGGTATCCGCCCTCGGCAAGCTTTGCAAATTTTTTGAAGGGGTCTCAAGCGCCAAACACTGCGCAACGAGGCGCTCTAGCAGCATCAACTGGCGGCACGTCCAATCACGACAGCACAAACACCCTACAGATATTCTTCGCGAGCAACGATGCATACTCGGAGACAGCCGGCGAGCTCGAAAAGCTCAAGATTCTGAAGCCGGTGCCTGCTGTGCGCCCACACTCCATCGCTGGTGTTCCCACTAGTGTGATCAGGCCTGCTAGTGCTCAGCTGTCCAGGCCGTCTCCTGCTCCGCTCGTCCGGCCCGCGTCTGCGCAACCAAGCATGGAAATCATGCGCCGTCAATCAGGCTTCCACCCGGGAAGGTTCGTCAGCACGGCAGCAGCTTACCGGCCACTTCAAAGGAATATCAGGGGCCAGCTTGTGCGACGAGTTGCTGATATGCCGCCGCCGGTAGTAAGAGTTTCAGCCGGCATGCGGCCCAAGGACAGAGCCACTACATATACCACCATGGAGAGGATTGCATCTCCGCAAGACCCGTCCGCCGCCTTGCCTCAGTCCCAGCACTCAGACCTGGTCTCTCCTTACGTCTCCGGCGGTCAAACTTCTCGGGGTCTTGAGATCCAAGATAGCTATGACTCTGAAAGCAGCTACAGAGGCTCCCAAGAGCAACGCGATCTCGCATTCGATCAGACATCGTTTAGTGGAAGTTCCAGCCAGCCGTCAAGTCAAGATCACTACCAAAGTCAACGCCTGCAGGATCCTCCCAGACACGTCATCCGAGGCTTCACAGAACCCATAACGCCGCCTATTATGGAGAGGGAGCCAGATGCTTATCATCTTGGTCGCTCCACTGCAGTGTCTTTCACGGGAGGTTGGGCGGAAGGCCAGTATGTATCAGCGACGCCAGCGTTAGGCATTCCAGCAACCGGGCATGATCTTCAAGGAGAGATTTCTAGGAAAGATGACGTTCAGATCATCAAGGAGGGCATGAACCACTTCAACGCTATCCAGCAAAGACTTGATGCCACTTTGGCAGCAAGAAAACATGACCCCCAAAACGCTCAGCAGCTCACAGCTGAGCACGCGGAAGAGTTCGGTAGGCTTTGGGCTGCCCTTTGTAGAGAAGAGGGGTTTTAGTAACTCCCGCTGGGCTTTCCAAGAACTGAAGGATGTGATTACTACGAGGTCCAAGCGAGGAAAAAGCCTCAGAGATGTCGACACAACCCTAATTTCGGACTCATGTTATCATCTCCTGTATCTTTACTGATCTTGCCATATCTTGCTTGCATATAGCTCATACTTTTACTTCGTACCACTGGCATGTTTGGATGCGACTTCGGATTGGCTTATAACCTCAAACCGGCTATTTAATGACGAGGCAATCACGAAGTTCAAGTTCATAGCAGCATCCTCTGTTTATATTGGTGGGGTATCTCAATCATGAAAACGAAGAAAAGACCAAAGATCAAAATCTGCCCACGAATTTGTCGCTCGATTCGGCAAAACTGGTTTCGCGATAACGTTTCTGAACCAGTGGAACATGAATGTATGTCGATGAAAACCCAACGCTAACCCAATCAGCAACTCCCATTCTTATTATACAAAAGAGAAGATTTTGAAAAAAGTAAGCACAAGTACACGTGCCAGAAGAAGGGGTATCATAACTCGCCCAAAAAAAAGGAAAACCAAAAAAAGAAGAAGAATGTTTGACCGCTCTACACCCGAATCAAGCGCCGGTGTACATTTGACATCTTTCTAGTAGATGCGCAGACTACAGTCTCGGCAGTCACAGGACTCGAGCTTGATCTCGCGACCGTCGAACCCGACGGTGGCCTTGTCCCCGCGGCGCAAGAGACAAGGATCGGCGGCGGGAGGCGGCGACTGTTGCTGCTGCTGCTGCTGCTCCTCCTTGATGTCGACAACATCTCCAACGGCGGTGACGGTATCGGCGGCGGAGGCGATGGCGGCGGGGGTGGGCAGGATGCGCAGCCACTTCCGGCCGCCCCTGACAAACGTGCTCAGCCGGCGGTGGGACGAGCCGCTGTCGCGGCCGCCGCCGTTGCCGCTGCTTCCGCCAGGGACGCGGAGGAGGATACGGTCGCCCGGCGCGCGGATCCTGGTCAGCCGCTGGCCGGCCGACGAGGTCGTCAGGACGACGCGGTGGGTGGGCTCGACGCCGGCCGGGGGCCGGATCAGGATTCCCGGCCTTCCGTTGACGCGGCGGGACTCTATGCGGTGCCGGCGGCGCTGCTGCCCGCTTGTGGGGGTGGGCGGCTTGGGGCTGCTGGCATTTTGTGGTGTCGATGCCGAGGCCGCGAGGCGGCGGCTTGCTGAGCGGGTTGTGACCGGCATCTTTTGTTTTCTTTTGGCTGGCTTTTAATTTTTTCCTAAAAAAAAAGGGCTCTCGAACGTGTGTTTATGTATGTACGTTTTCGTATGTATATGATAACTGGGGATGTTATCGATGGCTCTGCAATGCTGGCTTGCCAGTCTGGTTGATGATTTATGTTAGCTACTATCTTGGCTCGGACTGGTTTGGGTGGTGGTCGGAAAGATTATTGTCTGCGTTGGATGGCTTACCTGTTGCTTGGATTTTGTTTGTGTGTTTATATGATAGTGTGCTTGGTCGGTTGGACAAGTCCCAAGTCAGAAAGGGGACTTGGAAAGAGGGCTCTCAGGCTAGAAATTCAGCAAGAAAAAACGATGACCTGCAGCGTAGGAAGATGAATTGGGAGGTTTGACGGGTTTCGTAGCTCGAGTGGTCTGGCACAAAACTAGCGGGAACTGGGCAGGTCTTTATGGTATAATCACGGTGACAGATGTGTGCTGGGTGATCGTATGGAAGCAAATCAACACGAGGTGTGAATCACCTTTGCATATGGATAGAGTTTTGTTATTGTTTGCCATTCAGTGACTTTTGCTGGGTGATTTGGGATAAGAGTCTGCCAGCATCGGTGAGTGAGTGTGTGTTTGTTTGTTTACATAGACACCTTCTTGGGGAGAATAGTTAGTTGTTTTGTGCAAAGTTACATGTCGTGTTATTTACATTGTTAATACGTACGAACAAAACCTATTGATGAAGCTTCGCGTACGTGTTTGGTTGCTATAGAAATTCGGTGCTAGCAATGCAAGTCTAAGGGAGATTTTCACTTGTTGAAGCATGTTGTCAAAGTGTGAAAGTGTGAAAGCAGCTGGGCAGTCGATCTAGTATCATCATTTCATAGCATCACTGCTGATAGGCCTACCAGGCTGTCAAATTATTGTAATAGGGGTTTCCTTCCAGGGCCCCCAAGGCAAATATTTTCCTTCTATATAGGACTGCCGGTGAGTGTCATTTTACCATTTGCCGCCAGCAGTCCAAGTGTATCATATAATCATCCTTAAGAGCAGCTACAGAACCGTAGCAGATTACACTAGGCTCGGTGAGCCCGTAGGCGGTGTCAACAAACACATTCACCTGAAAATAGTCCACCATCCATCAAGTACAACTCTAAAAACACGCCATGCACATCCTCCGCCCAGGCAACCAGCTCGCTCAAGCCTTGCTCTCCTTGGACCCCGCAGGCTTGTCCTCGTCCGAGAACTTGAGGCTGACGCTGTTGACGCAGTGCCTCTCGTCGGTCGGGGTCGAGTAGCCCTCTCCCTTGAAGACGTGACCGAGGTGGCCGCCGCAGTTGGAGCAGACGATCTCGGTGCGGGTCATGCCGAAGGTGCGGTCCTCGTGGCGGGTCACGGCGCCGGGAATGCTGTCAAAATAGGCGGGCCAGCCGCAGCCCGAGGAGAATTTGTGGGTCGCCTTGTACAGTGGGGCTTCGCAGCCGGCGCACGTGTAGACGCCGGACGCGGGCGAATGCTTGTCAAACTCGCCGGTGCCGGGCCGCTCCGTGCCCTTTTCGCGAAGGATCCGGAATTGCTCTGAGATGCACGGTTGATGGTAAGCTGGTGCAAAAATTTGTACGACGGGGTTGTTATGGGATGATTTTGAAAAGTATGAAAATACAGCAAGGTAAGGTACCTTTGGAAAGAACTGCCCGCCACTCGTCATCAGACTTTTGCACAGGGTATGTCATCTTGTTGGACGTAGACGTAGAGGTAAAGAGGCTGCCGAAAAAGGGGATGGGCATGGACGACCGGAACGCAGAGTTGGTTGCAGTGTTCTTGAGTTGGGGGATTTGCTGGTTGGCGCGGGCGCGAGTGAAGTGAGAGATGAGTTGGATGGTGTTGAGCCACGTGGAATACCGCAAGAACCTCATTGAAGAGCAATGAAGACAGACAGGGCGCTTTGACGGGCTGTAGATTTCGAGTTTTCAGGAGTTTCTTTACCGAGGTAGGAACCTGAGACGATAATGAATATGATTTAAGGAATAGAGACGAGGTATTTGCAATCGTTTACTCTGTACAATCGAGAGAGAGCGAGAGATATACCATTGACGTTGTCGTTGCTCACTGCTACACAGCGGTGCCACCGGAGACCGACCCGCCCCACATCGGCGATCGGGCCAAGGTTTGGATGGCGTCACAGATCTATATGGGTGGTGCCAAGCGGATTCAATATACTTAGTATTCTAGATCTATGTACGTAGTAGTCTATCCAGCTCCAGATGAGGTTTGCATGCTACTTTGCCTCAAGTACTATGTAATGGGTAATTGCTCTATCAATTCACTGCTGAATCACGTGCTACGATGGGCAGCTGGAGTTCTATGGTGGATTCAATCAAAACTCTGAAATCGCGGCCTCATTTGACAAACTCGACATCACCATGCCTTGATTGTGTCTCTAACTCGAGATGACAGCCCATCAAAGCGTCCAGTGGCTCGGTCCTCGCGCCGAATAGACACTCTAACAGCCTCATGGCATGTGCCACCTACCTACCGGCACTCACTCGCACACAGACTGCGGACCCGGCCATCCCAAGCCAGTCGACACGCGGCTGCCAACTTCAGACGGCCAGAGACTGTTGAGCACCACTGCAGATAGGCGTCGTCGAGATATCGTCTCTCATGCATGTTTCCAACAACCTCAATCCACGCGACAAACGATGCTGCCATCCACTACTTTGTCAGGTTTGTGCGAGCTCAGGTGGTGGCTCTGGGCTCTGTGAATCAGCTCTCTGTCGTTGCATCCTCGCATACGCCCCGACGAGATGTCCCCCCTAAGAGGAAATTAGAGGCACCTTTGCAAAGTCGCTCGTCTCATATATCTCACAGGTGTTTCCTATGCCGCCCTCGGACTTCTTGGCTTGTACAGACCGTTCTTGATTACGTCTGAAAACCCATCCGCCGCATCTATCATGGGGAAGTACTCGGGTACATGGAGGTCTTAAAAACCATCCACCGTCAGCTCGGTCTTCGTTTCCCAGGCGCCAGGACCTTCTGTGACCTTTGCCTGTTATAGTTCGATTGTGAAAGCTACGTTGCTACTGTCGACCTCATTTCCAACACCTCAATCATTGATTTCGTTCCTTGAGTGGCATTTGCGTCTCGGCGCCGTCAACCCACAATGCGCGCCCCCAAGCTTGGGCTGTTGTGTCTCCAGCTGTTTTCTCTGCTCGCCTCTGCTGCAGATCCTGGGCTCGAAACTCCGGGCGGGCAGTTGCCCATTTTGAGGCTGCCCTATGGCAGCTACAGAGCGTCAAACTACAGCGCTCTTACAGATGTGTATGTTGAATCTTGCTCGATGTAGTATAACAAAGCGCACCACTAATACCGACCATGTCTCAACCGGGGCTATAGCTACACTTTCAAGAACATACGCTATGCGGCAGCCCCTGTCGGTGATTTGAGATGGGCAAAACCAGCCTCGCCCTCGACCGAGTCCGCCGTACAAGACGGCAGCTACGGACCTCATTGTATACAAACTGCACAGGCGAGTGCGGCTTTTGCTGGGCCTGCTAATCAAGCTGCACTTGGAGCATCTTTGAACCAATTGTTAGTCTCTGTCTCTATGTGTGCTCCCTCACTCCCTCTTCAAAGCTAACAAGGATATTTTTCCCCCGTAGCCTGGGTGGCGTACCAGTTCCTCTGTTTTCTGGGGCCCAAGAGGACTGCCTGTTTCTCGATGTTTACGTTCCCGGAAAGGCGATTAGAAAACAATCTTCCAAACTGCCAGTGGCTGCATTCATCCACGGTGGTGGCTACGTCTTTGGTAGCAAGGATGTGTTCCAGCCAGAATACCCCTACTATGACGGCACTGGCTTGATCGAGAGCTCTGGCGGGAACACAATAGTCGTCGCAATGAACTACAGGCTGGGCGCGTTTGGCTTTCTTGCCGGCACTACGATGGAAAAGGACGCTTTGCCAAACGCTGGCTTATGGGATCAACGAGCAGCCTTCCAATGGGTCAAGGACTACATCCATGTGCTGGGAGGTGACCCCAACGCCGTTACTGCTATCGGACAGGCCGCCGGCGCTGGGTCGATTATGCATCACGTCGTGGCCCAAGGCGGGCAGCTTGACCCATTATTCTCCAAGGCCATACTTTTGTCTGTGTCGTACCGTAAGTCCTGTCCATACTCAGCCACCCCCGGGAGAATGGAGCCCATTGTTCTGACAACACATACTCAGAATCGATGTGGGATCGTGACGGTCAGATCCAAACAGTCTTTGATGGGTTCGCCTCGAAAGCCGGCTGCCAGAACCAAGGCATCTCCTGCCTGAGGAAAGCCAATGTCGCGGACCTGACAAAAGCAAACGATGCTCTGGCGGGCTTGGTTGCTGCAGGATCTTCGCCCGTTGGCCCTTCTGCGGATGGCTCCTTCATCAGGCAGCTCCCTGCTCTAGAGCTTGCAGCTGGCAAGTTTTGGAATCTGGAATCCATGATCGTGTCTCATTGTGCAGATGAGGCCTCCCTCTTCGTGAACGGCAACATATCAACCGATGCGCAGTTCTCTACATTCATCGAGAACCTCTATCCCAAGTACGCCAAGGACGCGGGGGTGACCAACCGCATCATCCAGGCCTACCCGGCGGTAGGCCTAGGCATACAAGGGCCGTATCTTACCGAGGCCCAGCGCTACCAGACGTTCTTGCGTGACAGTTCCTACACCTGCCACGGCAGGACCCTGACCGAAAATCTCAAAAAGAACGGCTCGCGTCGTGTCTGGAACATGCAGTACTCCGTCTCCCCCGGCACCCATGGCTCGGACCTGGTGACGCTGTTTTACAACCAAAACTTCACCTCCCTCAGCACCGTGCTGGGTTCTCTGACCACTTTGTTCACGCCGCTCACGGCGGCCTCGGTCGCCGGCCTGGGAATCAACTACCAGAGCTACCTTACGTCGTACATCGCCACGGGCGACCCGAACACCAACCGCGCCCGCAACACGACGGTGCCGACGATACAGTGGGACCAGCCCGACACGAGCGGGGATCAGGTTACGGGCGTGCTGGACGTCGGCACCCTGGCTCTGAGCACCGTTTCGGACGCGCAGAGTCCCAAGCCGGCCTGCGACTTTTGGAGGGACGTTGCCGCGGCGGTGACCAACGGCGGGGGTTATGCGCCGCCCGACGCCGTCGTGGCCCAGAACCTGGTCAGCCTCAACAACGACCCCAGCTACCGCTTCAAGAGCGGCTCGGGCACGCACGGCTCCAACGGAGCAGGGGGCGGAGGCGGGAGCAGCGGCTCGCCCGGCGGCGGTAGCGTGTCCTTGGGGGCGGCATTGATCGTACCTATTGCCGCCCTGGCGTTTCTTACAGGTCCATTGATTCTGTTCTAGAAGTGCCGAGAGGTGGTGGTGGAGAATGAGACTACGTAGTCGAAATACGTTTTTCTTTTTTATTTTTTCTCTTCTTTTTTTTTTCAAATGTAGGGTTTGACTCGTGTACCAGTTCAAGTGTTTCAGCTGGGGTTCTCTAATCTTTTCTGTTCTATGTTTGTACTTTTCATGTTGAAAAGGTTGAATTAATCATACTGAACATCTCGTCGTCTTCATATGGACTTGCGAGTTGACCTTTACCAATTTTTTTTTAAATTTTCTTTTAGTCTTTTTTTTCATTTTCATCTCGAGGAGAACAATTCCGTCCTCGAAGGCCGGGTGCAATCGTTCTTGGGGAGTGAGAAACATCGAACACCCGAGGCAACATTGTCGGAAGTGTGGTTGCGTGTCGAGGTGTAGGCGTCAGCTTGCGCGTTGGACATGACTTTCCTTGAGCGTTTTATTGCCAAACCAGCGTGTACAGGATGAAAAGGGTTCTTTTAAACTGCCTGCCCAGGGCAAAAAGTGCAAACAAGGCTGTGTGTGCTTGATGGTTTTGCAGAGCCCACTTTACCAACCACAACAGCAAACGTAGCGCAACGGTTTCTGAAGGGAACCAAGAGGGTTTTATCCGTCAGAGGGTGCCCGAAAGATATGGACTTTGGCGAGGTCTATTAAAGGTGAACCAAAGAGTCGGGTGCGAAATTGCGGCCACGCATGAATATCAGGATGAGATCCGGCTGCTCTTCTTTTGAGTCTCTGAAACATTAACAACGTCAACGCACTTTGATGACCCGACTCGACCGGTTTCACTGGTTTCTGGACAGTTTTGCACGTAGATGAGTCTTGAGTAGGCAGGTAGGTGATTGTTGAAGGGATATATCTTTGAGGTCTAGCAGAATGGGATCCTTTTATCGTCGTGTATCGATTGATCTTTTCTCTTCTCTTCCCTTCCTTATATGCCTTGATGGTTATCCCAGCAAGCAAAGCAAGTAATAGCACCTCGGAATAAGCCGATCTACATCCAGGAACAAACAATTATCTAGCTACAGCCACATCGCAACCATGCCTGACCTTTGCATAAACCGGCCGGAAGGCATTGTAAGTTGCTGCTCATACAGACTAGTCTACCTCATACAGACGATAGAGGCCGGTCCAAGTTCAGGTCCTGCGCCATGGAGAGCAGCAAAAGTCTGACATGCGGTGCTTGCACCCCTTGTTTCCTCCAGAACATCGTCTCCGACATCTCCCGCCCGCTGCCGACACAGTGCTACTTCGACGCCGTCCTAGAGCCGCTGCCGACGTGGCTGCTCCTGGTGGCCCTCGGCGCGTTCACCTTCGCCTTCCCGGCCCGGAACCGAGCCGACCGACAGGGACCGGGTCTCCCGAGGCGGTTCATCGGCAAGGCGACGCTGTTCGTCTACGCCTTACTGGTCGCCATCGCCTTGGCCATACAAGGGCTCGAGATGGGCCGGCTGAAGAACGCAGAGCTGGGCTTGGCGCTGCTCCCCGCCGTCACGGCGGGGACCCTGGTGGTGGTCCTGGTGCGCAGTTTGCCGGACCGCCTGCTGCCGATCCGGCGTGGCGTCGCGACGATTGTCGCGGTGGCATTCTGGGCGCTCGGGGCCGGGTTCGCGGCGCTCAAGGTGAGGGCGCTGATCAAGTTCCTGGTCAGGGACGACGACGGCAAACTCACCGCCCTGGCGAGGCCACACTCCGGGTACCCCGTCGACGACCAGGTCAACGACAACGCCGTGCTCGTGGCGGCGTACGGCCTGCTGGCTATCTTCGAGGTCCTCATGTACCTCCTTCTGCGGCCTTCGTTTCAGAGTATTCGCCAGATTGGAAAGGAGGGGAGCACATCGAGCTGGGGAATAAGCAAGATCCTACCCAAGTCTTTGGTCCGTAGCTTCGCGAGGAAGTAGGTCTGTTGGGGTTGTTGAAATGCCTGTAATTCCTCATAGTCTCCTCTTTTCTTTCCCTTTCCCCTTGAGATGTAATGGCAAACAGCGCCGGCGAGTGGGTGTTCGACAGCTTGGAGACATTTGGCAGGCACCAGACTCCACGACAGAGGCTGGAATTCTCAATTAATTTCTTCACTCAAGGCTTCTGATGGTGCCCAAAAACCGTGAACCGTTTGTCTCAGTGAATCTCTGGGTCCGGTCATCAATTGAAGCTGCTTGAAGGTGGTCCCGTATGTCGATATGGTTCCTTCGCGCCTGCCTGCTCATCCATTCTGGCGGGATTGAGTTGCCCGCACCTTCTCTACCAGGCCTCGAGTCTCAAGCCAATCGAGGGGTTCTGCTGGTCACCATTAGGTACGAGTGTGCACTACTACGACATCCTCAGGCCCGCCAACATCGTCGGCTTCCGCTGCCACGATCTAGGCTGACTGAATGGTCTATTTCCTTCGAGATGGATGCGTCCTCGATGCTTAGCAGGGCACCACGGAACCGACGCAACAGACCTTCAGCGACGCAGTGCGCGGAGACTGACAATACTGGCTGGTTGTCGACTTCTGCCCCTTCTGAGCCCCCATCACAGGTTCGGGACTGTCATTCTTTGGACAGCAACCGCCCGCTTCCCCCGTTCCCCGTCGCCGAGATTGAGCTGCAAAGGCCTTCAAAACGACAATGTCTACAGCCATCAAGCTACTCTCAAGGCTCGCTGCAGCATCAGAACCATGGCTGGCAGGTTGTGAAGAGTTTTGACACGATTCCACGCATCGAATCGCCAAAGACTGTGTTACACAACACAAACTTCGAAACTCTGTCGTCATCGAACACCCCAACCCCATTCACGGCCATTCAATGCCTTCATGTCCTCGATCCCTCCTCCTCCCCGGCCTTGCCTTCCTACGTCAGCTCCGGCAGCACATCTGGAACCGTGCAGTATGAGTTTCTACCAAAATTCAATTATATCAACCCTCAAGAAATTCCACATGACTGTTCTGGCTCTCAGGGCGCAGCTTTTCTCCCAACACTCCCGGTCCTCCAAGGTCACAATCTTCAGAGCCTAAGCCAGACATCTCTCGGGACAGAGGCTCGGATATTCGACGAAGATCAGATGTTGCTGCTGGGAGATTTCGCAACTTCCGACATCGATCGAAGGGAACAAGATCAAAGGGCAGCAACATCTGGATTTCAAGGTGATGCCCCGAACGGCCGCAACCAGACATCTCAACCATCCACGATAATGCCCTCCGACTTCAACTTGACTGCAGACATGGAGGATGACATGGAAAAGCTTTTGGACGATGACATTTGGGATGCGGATCAAGAAACACCTCCGCTAAGCGTCCTGGAAAGCATGGACAGACTATCGCGCGATGCCGAGAAATACGATCCACGACTTCAGGGCTCGCCCCCAGCTAGCGGAGATGGAAACGTAGTCAGCACAAAAAGTCAAGGCGGGATCGACGGAGAAGACGGCAACCTGCTAGACTCTGATGTTGACTGGGATGAAGTCATGGCCTCGGTGAAGCCGCATAAATCCGCGGCCCCCAAGCAAAGTGCTCTGTTGGTTGCTCTCAATACCCAGCGGAAGAGCCCCCCCTTGTCTTCTACCCGTCAACCAGACGATAACATGTCCAGCGTCAAGTCTATAGCTTATGGCATGCCAGGTCAGGCCGTCGTTCTTCGGGTATGCTTCAAGATGGGTGACTTCATCAATCAAGGAACATGTTGCTTTCGCAAACAGCAACCGGCAGTCTTTGAGCTGTTTGCGAGGGTTAGCTACTCGAGCCGGGAAGCCCATGCCCACGTTCAGCATTTCCAGTTTGCCGACCTATACAAAGACAATCCTCCATTCATTACGGGGACAATGAGAAACTGGAAGCCCGGCGATATCCTCGACGAACAAGCCAAGGTTTTCCTTAAGGGGGGAGCCCCACGAATCTGTCGCTGCTCCTGTCGACTTCAGAGAGACACGAAAGATGAGATTGGCTGGGTTGTATCGGTCATATCTATCAGATCCAGTGACTGGAACGAGGTTGAACAGATGCGGAGTATGTGCTGCTTTTAGGTTTCGTCATGGGGTTCCTTTCCGACTACAAATGACCGGTATCTCTTCCAATGTTGAACGATATTTCGAACTTGAAGCCCTTGATACGTGACTGACGGGGTCTTTTTCATAATTTAATTGCTCTGTAGCTGTTGACTTTCTCTAAGCGCACGCACGTGTTGATATGATCAGCAAAAAGGTAGCATTCAATCTCAAGAGACCAACGATCAAGTTTAGCTTTATTATTGTCACGGCACCTGATCGACAGGAGACCGGCTATACTCACGCCACGATCAGCTCGAAACAAAGGTGAAATGCTCACTAGTGACGCATATCACGTGGCACGAACGCGCTTTCGAGTCCAGTCCCTCGCTGCTATACATATCTATTCCGGACTCTTCCTGCGGTTGTTTGACCGGAGCAAACCCGGCGATTCACCACAGGCATCGCAGTGTGTCAACAGACTAGCCTGGGTGGACGTGGGCGCGCACTGGCCGCTGCCCCTGCATCAGTCTTGGGCTTCTAGCGTGCTTTATGGTATCGCTAAGCGGGAATATGTGTTGGTTTGTTTTGAACGATCAAGATCAAAGCCCCTAAGTGGCATTTTTGATTGGCTGCTCGGAATGAAATAGCGTCAGGTGCTCTGGTTTCCATCACGAAGGCTATGACTTGGACCCCTTTCCGGGCGAAGTCGTCCGCTGATGCAACAGAGACACCGCACGCAAAAAGAAACACCCCCCTTTGTTTTCCGGCCCAGGCGTGCGTGACCCTGAATCAGAAGATGATGCCAGTCTGCCTGTCTGCCTGCCCAGGTTGTTTTGAAAAAGACAAAAAAAAAAAAGTTGACACCGCCCACAAGGCGGTACCGTGATGCGTACCTCTTGTCCCGCAGATGGCAACATAGCTTGTTTTTTTTCTCTTGGCCGAAATTCTGCTCCGGTGACTTGACAGTACAAATACCGGGGGGCAGGATACAAGAAACTTTGCGTGTCAGGTCGATGCGTCGTCCTTTTTTGCATGGCAGGGCGTATGCATCAGACTACCTAGGTTCTGGCTTCGTCTGATACTACTTAGCCAGGCACAAGACATGTGCTTTGACGGAGGTGTGTTCTTTTCTTTTTTTTTCCCCCTCTCTCTTCTTCTTCTTCATTCACAAGAGTTTCAAGAATCGACTCCCTCCGCACCCTCCTAAGAAAAAGACGGAGAAGAAGAGACCTGTCTTGTTTTTTGTTCGCCGCATGTGCTCGACACGTGGGGGGTGGGTAGTAACAGCTGCCCAAGCAAAAAAAGGGAAAATGTAACACGGGGGACAAGGCTCCTGTCGCTTTTTGCCTTTGTTCGGCGAAAGCTGACTCTGTTTTTTACATAATCACGGGGGCATGACGGAGTTTTGGGTGGCGGGGATAAGGGCGAGAGTTGTTTGATATTGGGGGGAGGGTAAAAGAAGTGAACAAAGACAAGAGAGCCTTGCGGCTCCGGGGGCCGGAATAGACTTTCCGCAAGGCGTGCCGTACCGCCCTGGGGAATGACCAACATTCTCTCTGGTGAGCTCGGTGTGGCAAACGCGTCGTACGCCTTTTCTATGTTTTTTTTTCTATAATCTTATTTGTTTTTTTAATAATTTTCTCTTTGCTCTGATCGTCTCACAGTACTTGTGCTGCTATGGCATCAAGTCTGTACACTACTTGGGATCGGGCTCTTTAGCACTTTAGCCTTTCTACCATGAAGGCTAGAGCCGAGCTTTGCCGGGTTCTCAGC
>JASAOQ010003301.1:10930-36627 GCA_031306065.1 Pseudopyricularia cyperi | reverse complement strand
CCAAGATCGACACCATCCCCCCGCGCCTACCACTCTGTCGACCACCCCCCCGCGCCAGAGGACCTCCTCCCTTTCCGCAAGACCGAGGCGGCCATCCTGTCCGCGGCATACGCCCACATTCCCGAGCATGGCTTCACAGACCGTGCCCTCGCCCTCGGCGCCCGCGATGCCGGCCTCCCCGACATCTCCGCCACCATCTTGCCCGCCGGCGCCTTCGCCCTTGTGCGCTGGCACCTGCTCATCCGTCGCCACGAGCTCAAGCGCGTGGCCGGGGAGATCTTCCCGGCAACACCCCCCGCCGCAGCCGGTGCGCAGCAGCAGCAGCAACAGCAGCCCCTGACGCAGGCGCAGATCAACGCACGCGCCGAGGAGCTCACCTGGGCGCGGCTGCAGGCCAACGCGCCCCTCATCGGTCGTTGGCAGGAGGTACGACCGGGATCTGCCCCCTTTCTTCTTCGGCTCCTTAGGAGTATATCTAGAAGCTCTTAACCTGCACTTTGATGCTAACATACACGCGCTGCCCACCACAAACATAAAAGGCCCTCGCCATAATGGCCCAACCCAGCTGCGCCCCCGAGTCCCTCAAGGAGCTAGCCCGTCTCGCCGACGATATCTGGTTCCTGGCCGGTGACGTAGCCGTCGACCCTTCGTGGTACACCAAGCGCGCCGCCCTGTCGGCCACGTACGCCGCTGCCGAGATGTTCATGACCAACGACCGCTCCGCCGGCTTCGCCGAGACGCGCCAATTCCTGGCCCGCCGCTTCGCCGAGGCCGCCGACGTCGGCGGCGCCGTGGGGTCAGTTGGACAGTGGCTCGGCTTTACCGTCAGCGCTGGCCTCAACGTCCTTAGGAGCAAGGGCGTCAGGATATAATCAGCGAGTAACCTAACATTAGTAGACGAGTAGTATGTCGTTATTTTGTTGAGTCTTTTTCTGGTCTGTACTGGATCCGTTGAGTCCTTGCCTATGCTTGAGACTGGGCGGTCCCGCGTCTGTATTATACAGTTGTGTAGATTGTTTGTACAATAAGAGAGCAAATGGGTATAAAGAAGTTCGGAGCAAGATGCGTGAACCACACTCTCTCCCCGGGTACTAAAACGATAACGTGGCCGAACAAGCCTTCCAAGAACAATCGCAACCCCATTCGTGACATTTGAGGGACAAAAAACCGAAACAATAAATCGCCTGCTCCGACGCCCTGTTGCGTGTTTTGGTCCCGTGATTGCTCCCAGTCCATTTACTAAACACCCATATAAGAAACATTATATTTACCACAGGATTCATTCTCAGTGTGCCTGAGGACCAGCAAGTGTGCGTTGACGAGGGTCCGTCATTCTGTGAAAGAAACCCCACGTGTTAGTTTTCGGAGACGCGCACAAGCGATATGGGGTCTTCAGAAATAGTACCTATGGATTTTGACGTCCTTGTCAACCTTGGCACGGCCCTCGATGGCATTGGGTGTGATCATGATGTACTGTCGACTGACAGACCTGCGCGCGGCGGCAACCTTGAAAGATGTCAAGTTAGCATGTCTCGTTCAAAAGTTGAGCATATGATGACGACCAAGAAGACTCACAAGCATGTTTGTGCTGATGGCTCTGTTTACATTGTCCATAAACACATCGAACTCGTCAAGGCAGCGGAGCGGCGAGCCCATCGATTCCCAGATGGCCAGCAAGAGACAGATCGACGAAAAGGACTTCTCGCCCCCAGACAGCGTCTTTGTATTCCTGCCCTGGCCGTTCTTCTTGGTAGCGTCGGGCTCGACCTGGATTTGCAGCTTCTTTTTGCGGTGGTCCAAAAGCAGCTGGCCACGGTAGCCGCGCTCGCTGAGCAGGTAGATAAAGTTGGACCGCGCGCTCGCAGAGATGTAGCGCTGAAATGCCCGCCACTTCTCCATGCGGAGGTTCAGTGTCTGCTTCAGCTGAGTAATGACCTTTTCGCTGCCCTTGAGCGCCTTTAAGGCGTGGTCATATTCCTTCTTTGCGGCTATGGCCTCTGCTTCCACCTGCGCCTCCGTCTTGCCGATGCGCTTATTGCGGTCTTCGAGTTGCTTCTTGACCACGTCCAGCTTTCTCTGAACCGCCTGGTGTGTTTCGCCCTCGGGCACAAAGACCCGATCGGGGAATATCTTCGTTGCGCCCTCAGTAAACTCCCTAACGGTAGTCTCCTGCGCCTGCACTTTCCTTTCAGCCCGTCTCTGGTCGTCCCTGAGCTTCTCCATCTCCTCCATGGCGGCGTTCTTTTGGCTCAGCACCATCGCCCTCCCGTCGGCGTAGCCCTTGATCTTGTCGCTGGCCCTGCTCTTTCGAGCCAGGAACTGGTCACGTTTTTCCTTTTCCTTGGCTAGTTGCGCGTGAAGTGCCTGGACCTTTTTGTTTTGCTCGTCCATAATGGCATGCAGCTCTCCGTACTGACGTCCCACCGTCTCAAACTCTTCTTGCAAGCGTAGCCTGGCCTCCTCAAGTGACTGAAGTCGAGCGTCGTAGCCTTCAAACTGGTCGAGCTCACGCTCAATTCCCAGAATTGATGCCTCGC
Source organism: Pseudopyricularia cyperi (assembly GCA_031306065.1). Classification (NCBI taxonomy): domain Eukaryota; kingdom Fungi; phylum Ascomycota; class Sordariomycetes; order Magnaporthales; family Pyriculariaceae; genus Pseudopyricularia; species Pseudopyricularia cyperi. The sequence continues at coordinate 34,090 of JASAOQ010003301.1, read as the reverse complement.
ATTGCCGCTCTTCCCTGGTGAGTTCGGCCTTGACCTGCCGCTGCCGTTGCAGCTCTTCCTCACACTGCCTGACTTTGGTCCGCTGCTCGTCGCGCCGCTGGCAAAAACGACTGTGATCCTCCTTCAGCTGGGCAAGGAACTCCTGCTCTTGAGCTATCTGGCTCTGCGCATCAGCCTTCATCCGCGGCTTGCTGCCAGGGTTTGGATTGATCGGAGAGGTTGACAACTGCTGTCCGCCCTGCCTCGCCGTTAGACGGTAACCCCTGCTCTTGGTTCTCTCATTGAAAGAGATGCATGCTTTGACGTTTCTTGGCGGTGGACCATTGAACATGACCTTCTCGGCTTCCTTTCGATCGGGGATGAGAATGACTTGCTCTATGGAACCTGCGATGATGAGCTGGTTTCGTATCAAGTCATCGTCAAACTTGAGGACTCGTAGGATCGTGTCAAAATCGCCATCCGGTTCCTGGCCCTGGGTGTTGATTCGGTTCCGGTTGCCAATCGCGATGGGGCATCTCTGGATCCCGAGGCGGCGCATGGCGGCTTGGAGACGCTGCTGGTCTGATTTGCTGGTGACGACAAATGCATTCAGGTGTTGGCCGAGCATCTTCTCAAGCAAACTTGACCATTCCGGTTTCAGCAGCCGGATCAGCGAGCCCATGGGGCCAACGGGTTTCTCCCTGTACCCAGAATCACTGGCAATCTGGCGCAGCAGTTCTGGTACGCGTGAGTCGTAGCCGTCGAGCGGGGACCGATCATTCCTCTCCAGGTCTCTAATCCGCCCTTCCTGAGCCCTGACCTCCTGCATCTTGATCTCCGCAGTTCGGTGCAACTTAATCTGCTCATTCTTGGCATCATCCCGACGTTTCTCGAGGTCAGGGCCACGCGCAGCATTGTCGACAATCCGCTCGCGAAGCTTCTCAAGCCTCTCCTTTTCGGAACTCAGCCTATCTCGATTTCGGGTAACCTCTTCTCCGGTTGATCCAGCAACAATCTTCTTTTCCTGCTCGATGCTGGCCGCATTGACTTTCAGGGCCTTGTCGTGGTGCTTAAGCTGTGTGTGGGCGTCGCGCTCGTCCTGTCGGATTTTTTCCAAATCTCTCCTCGCTGCATCAAACCTTTCCTGCGCGATCTCGGTCTTGGAATCCGCTTCGGGTTCCTCCTCGGCCATGCGCTCTGCATCGGCAACAGCCCGTTCGTATTTTTGGTCTGCAACTTCAAAGGCTGCAGACGTCTTCTCCACCTCGAGCTCTTGGGCTCGAATGCGGTCCTTGACGTCCTGAACCTGGTCTTTTCGGGCTTCCAATATCTTTTCTTGTTCTTGGACCTGCGCCCAGGCAAGCTGTTGCATATACAGACGTTTCATGCGGCGCAGCTCTTCGTTCTGCTTCATCGACTCGTTTAGCTTTTTAGCCTCTTCGTATCTCCTCTTTGTCAGAGCCACCCTCTCCTCCTGCTCCGGGATCTTGGAGCTGGCAGACTCGACGAACTCGTTGACCAGTCGGTAGTCGGTGTCCAGCTGCTCCAGCTGCACTCCTGTGATGAAGAAGTTGTACTTTTCCGAATCCGACGCGGCGTTCAGAAACGATCTTGCCTGGTCCTGGGAGAGCACGTTGAGCGGATTGTCGACCTGCAGGCAGAAGTACTCGACTATCTCCTCGACGGTATTCTTCTTGGTGCCAATAATTCTTCCAGAGTCCGACTTGACCTTGAAGCCACTACTACCGGTCGTGGAGAAGTGGCGCTCGACTGTGATGGAGTCTCCATAAATATCGTGCTGAAAGGCATCGATACCTTCGTTCTTAATGGTCACCGATAGTATCGCCTGCTGTTGTCCTGACTTGACGAGCTCCTTGAGACTACCCGCACGATTCGTCGAGCTCGCCTTGCCCCCAAGACAGACAGTTATGGCAGTCAAGATGGCGCTCTTGCCGCTTCCGTTTTCTCCGACGATAAAGTTCATCAACGGGCCCAGCTCGACCTTGAGCCGTGAGTGGCACATGAAGTTGACGCACTCTACCCTGAGGAGAATGCCGTTTTCCGCCGTGTGGTTTTGGCCAACGACGTTAGGCCGATTCCTCAGCCGCTGCGTGGCGCGCTGGTCGTCCTCCTTTTCGTGCTGTAGATGCTCAAACTCCTTGTCACGGAGATCTTCGTACTGGGTGGTGGCAGGAGCTTCACCATCACCCACGGCCTCAGCCTCTTGCATGTTGACATCGTCGTCGTCGTCGTCATCATCATCGTCGTCTTCTGCAGAAGACCGTCGTGTTCGCGAAGGTCGGGTCGGTAAAGGCTTGGTGTCTCCGGGGGTTGACAGGCGAACACGTTTTCTCTGTGTTGTTGTCAGCGAAAACGTTTTCTCAAAGCTTGCACCCCAGTGCTGTTGAATCCCTAAGGTTCCCCACTGACCGACTCGTTCCGGAGACTTGCGCTGGCTTCGGAAGTATGGACAACCTCGCTGTCGTCATCCCGTTCGAGACGCGTCCGCTTCCGCGCGGGGCTTGTAAGCCCGTTCACTGTTCGCCTAGGCATTGTGGCGGCCCAAGAAAGATCCCTGTTTCCGCTGATTTTCGTATCACTACAGGAGATGGGTGTGATGGGCTCGAGAGCTCAGTCGGTTCTATGGTCAACCCATCCGCAAAATTGAAGAAATCAGGGCTGGTGTTGTAAAGGGAGCTGACGCAATTAGTTGAGTGAGACGCGACTGTCGCGTCCCAACGCGATCCACTTTAGTTTTAGTTGGTGAGCTAATGCCGCAAATTGTACGGTAGTTGCGAAGTGGATGTCCGCATCTAGGATCTAGGGCGGAGGGGTGGTGCCGGTGTAGGGTTAGGGTGTATGACGGTGTCAATCTATTCTTTGTCTGTCTAGACTGTTCGGAAAGGCATCGAATTCAAGCTGCACACAAGCAAAGAACATACAATCTTGGTCTCCATCGGTCTGGACGCTGGGGACTTTCACTGTTTCTTTCCAACTTACTCGGCATCGTTTTCCGCGCGGCAGCACCATGAGCGCAAAAAAAGAGGAGACCAGAATTCCCCTCGGGGCAACAAGCTCTGCCAACACCGTTTCTCAGACAGAACCTGATAAAGAAACATCAGAGGATACGCCTGAAGATGATCTACCCCCTTTTGGACCAGCCTCATTGCCGGAAAACTGCGTTGAGTACATGATACTCCTGATCGACCAGCAGTTGGAAGCAAGCAATGTCTTGTCTGGTTTGGAGACTGTCAAGAAGGCGGCCATTCGACTCATGGAAAGCCTCACCAAGGAATACATCTGGCAGCGCGATGGCTTCAACTTGAATATCAAAAGCCACAAGGGTAAACGCCGTTGCCATGCCCTACTTGCAACTGTGCGGGAAATAGCCCAGACCTATATTACTAACATGGCATTCCCCGCAAAGGTTTACTGTACCTGCACGGCATAACGGACCATGGCGACTCAGTAGAAGACGAGTGGCTCATCGTTTACATGCTGCGCGAACTAAGCAAGTCTTTCGCCAATGCATGGATCCGCGTGTTTGACAGCGACGGTGAATTTCTGCTTGTCGAAGCCGCAAACGTTGCACCCAAGTGGCTCAACCCCGAGATGGACAGTAACCGCGTGTGGATGAACCAAGGGAAGCTACTGCTTGTTCCCCTATCGGCAGGAGATGGGGGTGCTAGCAAGACCATCTCCCTTTCCGACGCCGTGGCCTTTATAAAGTCTCAACTGTCGTCGCTGGTCCACTCGGCCTTTGTCGAGTCAGAGGCCTTCTATCGCCTGGAGAGATATCCGCAACAGATCACCGACTCGATCCATTGCTCGCTCGTCACCATCCCGAGGAAGCTGGCCTACGTCCTCCACGACCGGCCCAAGGCCATTGCCCCAGCAGTCGAGGCCTTTTACCTGCGGGATCCCGTGGCTCTGAAGCCGATCATGAAGCACCCGCCGTCGCGCCCGCTCGAGTTTCCGCCCGTCGACCTCGTCACCGTCAGCGTGCGCTTCACAAAGGTTCTCTACGCTCAGCTCAGGTCGCAGCGGTTCGACCCACCGCCGCCCGCCTGGGCAGAACTCCTCCCGCCACTGCCCTCGGGACCGGAAGACGCTGAGACGGGTGCGGAGCCCCATTCCGCCCGCGCGCGGCTCGAGATAGGTATGAAGCTCACCACGGGCTTCGAGATTCTCGCTCCCGCGGCGGAAAAGAGCCGCAGTCGCATCGCTCGTGAGGTGGCCATCATCCTGGAGGACCTGCGGGAGGACGGCGCGGACGCCCTTCCCAGCGACGCAGACATCCGCGGATGGCCTGCTGTTGACCGGGACGACGACGAATCCTGGATGGAAATCGACTATAATGACTTTGAACGAGAGTTGGATGGGAAGAAGCGGTCTGGCGACGAGGGGTCAAAGGGCGAGGATGGCAAAGGGTTCGGTGACGCCAACGCCCAGGCTGATCTGCGCAAGATCGTGGAGCGGTTCGAGGCATTCCTCAACGACGACGAAGCCGGGATCGACGGCGCCGAGCTGGATGACATGGACCTGGACGACGATGACGACGACGACGACTCTGACGAGGACAGCAGTGGGGAGGACAAGGAAGTGAGCTTTGACGAGGAGGAGTTTACACGCATGATGAGGGAGATGATGGGACTGCCCGCGACCGCGACAGGCGATGGCACCGCCATGCCAGCAGCTTCATCCAAGAGATCTGCAGCAGCGAGTCGAGATGAGGAGGACATCAAAGCTATTCAGGAGCTGGCAGCCCAAATGGAGGCGGAGCTGAATGGTCACGGTGCACTGAAACTAGACCCAACGCCCAAAAAGCTTGCCGCGTTGAAGGGCAAGGCGCCGGAGCGAGTGGTTCCTTCGAGCAGCAAGCGTCCTGTACAGCAGGTCGACGGTGATGACGATGACGATGACGACGGCGATGAGGAAGGCGAGCTCAACATCGACTATAATCTTGCCAAAAATCTACTTGAAAGCTTCAAGAGCCAGGCCGGGATGGCAGGGCCAGCGAGTAACATGCTAGGCATGATGGGTATGGGTTTGCCGCGCGACGAAGATGACGAACACGCCAAGTAATGTGCTCTTGGGGCAGGCCTGTTTATTTCAAGGCAAATTACATGAACTATAATCATGATCGGCCACATTATGCTACCTGCTCAAATCAATTGCCTGATGGTGTCGAGTGTAAGAACGACCATTCCCATACCTGCTCCTAAACAAAGACGCGTCTCCGCGTCCTTCCAATCTATTGCTGACCCATGTGAATCCAGCAACAGCCGGCAAATTGATTTTGTTCATTCTGGTTTTGCGAAATCGAGCGGTCGCAGTTCGTGGGCGGAAGACGAGCGCGCGCTCAGCAAATCCGCGCTAATATTTTGGCTCCGCGCCCGTGTGGTCCATTCTGGTGTCTCCACAAATCCGTCCTAACATAGCTCAAAGATCAAAGTAGACGGCGGCGAGCGAGATGATGGCGGGCGCGCCCTGGATCATGAAGATCCTCCTGCTAGAGCTGTAGCCCCCGTACGACCCCGCGACGCAGATGCATCCGACGAAGAAGATGCGCAGCTGGCGGGCGAAATCCGGGTCCGGGTGCACGGAGGCCCAGGCCAGGCCGGCAGCGAGCAGGCCGTTGTATAGCCCCTGGTTGGCGGCCAGGACGGCCGTCTTCTCGGCAAAGTCTTTGTCGAGACCGAACCGGTTCCTCCCCTTGCTGTTGCAGCTCTTCCACATGAACATCTCGAGGACCATGATGTAGGCGTGGAGGCCGGCCATCAGGCCTGTTACCGCTGTGCTGACGACGGGCATGGTTTTGTAGTTTGTGAGGTCGTTGTGGGGTAGATTGTTTGTGCGTGAATGCAGATTTGGGGTTGGTACAGGGTTTTTGTATGGCAATGGTGTACAGCCTTTCTAGTTGGTGATGACGGCGAGCTGGAGAAATGCGTAGAGTATTTATTACCTTTGGTTCTAAGCTTCTGTCCAGTGTCTCCTGAAAGGGGTAGGTAGGTACGAGTCGGGCATATTTATAGTCTGTGGAGCCAACCCAACGAATAAATCGAAGGTCTCCCTTTTCCTTCCTCATGCATCCATTTGCAGCCCCCCACCCGCCACCGTTCTACGAACTCCTAAAGGCCCTGAATATTTTTGCGTGTTCTATGTCTTATTCGACGACAATGTTGCCGTCAGCTTACGGGATTCTGTCCAATCGGTCGATCCGGCGGCTTGTTCCTTGTCCACCCTCGTTATTGGCTGTGTGTTGTGGTGGTGGTGGTGGTGGTGGGGGGTGTGTGTGTGTGTGTGTGTGTGTGTGTGTTCCCAACCCGCATGTGAACCCTGCAATCAACATCTTTCGCATTCTCGTACCTTTGTAATTACTACACGGCTCGCATGGTACACAACTGGGACATATGCTCCCATCACATGCTTTCGCTATTACTGCAGACCCATGGGGGAGGCGTCTGAACCGGTGGCTTACTTTAGACCTACCGTATGGGCCGATGTCCGAGGCGTCCGCTATTGCTATGTATGTATCACCAGGCCGGCCGGGCTGTTATATGCATATCTGGGTGTAGTCGCATATAGCTTTGGGCCTTCCTTGGATTTCGGTGTGGTATGTATATATGTATTGTTATATAGGCTCGATCAGGGATGTCGTCCCTGACCCTTTTGGACGTTATGAGCTTAGGCTCGCCATGCCACTGTATGGCCCCATTCTCTTTGAGTTCATCTCTGCTGCCTCGATTGCTTCCGATTCTTGTTCGACTGTGTTTTCGTCGTTGTCTTCTGATACATGCAAGGTTTAAAATCAACCTGCAAACTTTTGACCCTTGGTAGAGTATGCTCGTTTTCCGTCTCAATAGCCTTCGGCTGCAAGCGCTGTCACTGATGGGGTAGTTGAAGCCCTGACGGACACTTGTCGGCTGTATACCTGCTTTTTGAATAGTGTGCTCTGGTCTTCTTTGTGCACGTACTCTGATAGCTATATTTCGATGTTTTGCTGCTGGTATGATTTGTATTTTACAACTTTGAGCAGACATAATAAATATTTATGCCAATATATAATGTGGTTTCCAAGTAAACACATTAAAATACGCGGAAATTACTGGAACATCAATCCAAGTCAACCCCACACTGATATGGACATCAATAGAAAGGTATACCTTCAAATACAAAGTACGAAAACCATAGTACCATAAAAGACGGTTGGAGTTGAGATATAGGACATCGACGACGCCGTCAAGTATGGCGAACAAAGATATCAACGGCAGTCAAGTGAACCCAAGACCCACACCTACCGGCCCGAATCGGTCTGCGAGAATGCCATAAATATCAACGACCAGATGACCCGTGCACGCAGCTCAACCAGTCACAGCATACAGACATTCGAACAGGGAGCTTGAGCAAAGCGGCAAACCATGCTACCCATCGCCAACCTCCAAATCAGAGCCTCAATCCAACATCAAGCTTCCCATCACCACCGTACGACGAGCCATTGGCGGCAGAGACGACAATTGATGGGCACAGAGCAGAGTGTCCCACTCGAATTCCTTTCCGACTGAGTCGAAATTCTAAAGGCAGCCCACCCCGAAAACCCGACGACAACGGCCTGCCCGAGGCCCCCCCGACCGGCGCCATGTCTTCCTCCACCAGCAAAGCTGCGCTGTACGTGCACTCAACCACGCGCGAGGGGGAAAACCACTCGTCTGGGGTTCCAAAAAACAGCCAGCTGCTAACACGCTCTCTACTGAAACCAACAGCTCGCTCTACCGCCAGTCCCTGAAGCTGTCCCTGGACTGGGCCGTCCACCGTCACCTGTGGCGGGGCCAGGCGCTTTACATCCGATCGCTGTTCGAAGCCAACAAGAACGTGTCGGAGCCCAAGCAAATAAGGGTACGTGTCTATCGTGGGGAAGGGGGGACTTCCGCCGCAACTGGGTCAAGCGTGGTTCAGCCGGGAGGGAGAGCGCTCCTTTTTTTTTTTTTTTTTTTAAATCGAGGAGGGAACACGAACACACACAACGCAACCGATGAACAACAAGGATCAACTGCCCGGATATAACAAGGCTAACTCCCCAGCCTCACCCGCATAACAGGCGCTGCTCAGGGAGACGGAGAAGCTGCTCGAGACGTGGAAACACCCCGACCCTTACCTGCACCCGACGGCTCCAGGAGGTATGTTGACCGGGAGGGGTGACACTCGCCTGGACACTACGTGTTTTACCTGTCCTATCGTGTGGATCGTGTTTGCTGACACCTCGGGCTTTGAAAACATCAGGTACCAAGTACGAGAGGAACCTGCCGCCCCCAAGAATCGACCGTAAGTTGCCTCTGTTAAGATATCGAAGCGCCTGCTCACCTGGCTTGCTTGGCTGACCACCTCAATAGCTCCCCCGCCCTTGAAGTTCTAGAGAACATATCGTCGTGGATTGCGCGAGAGGTTCTGGGATGGCGGGCTGTGTGTAAATAGATCACAGTGATAAAATAAAGCCCAAGATTGAACTGCATTGTTTTGTTATGAGATTGGGCGTCTGTCGAGAGAGGCTCTGCTCGAAAGCGCGAGGTATCCGATGGCTGTACCGCATGCCGGAGCCGTGCATCTTCAATGACCGTGCTATCATTAACGGTTCGCGCAAAGAGAGTTGGGAAACTCGACAAAGTGTCCATTACTTGCGTCATGTCGTGATAAAACGGATTGCATGCATGCATTCATGCATGCATGCAGCAGAAAGGCCAAGCCGGCACGCATAAGAGCGCATGCAACCAGCAAAGCATCACACGGCACATGGAGACAAAAGGATAACTTGCCAAACGGCGACTGTAGATATTGTTCAGAAAGTGCTCTCAATCATGACCATTTGCCGTGGGGAATTAATGTACAGCCCAAAAAGCAGAAAAAAGAACGCAACCCATGAAACCCGAGAATCCGTGACCCCAATGTCATGACACCCAAACAAGTGAACAGAAAAAACAGAATAACAAAGCGCGCTTTACATCTCTTGGCTCGCCTTGCCGCCAGTCTTTCCAGTCTTCTTGGGCAACAGGTCTGAAAAGTAAGAATGTCAGTGACGTGTCCGATTTATCATCTTTTCCGGAATCGTGAAAAGAGGGAAACGTACTCTGGTGAATGTTGGGGAGGACACCACCCTGGGCGATCGTGACGTGACCAAGAAGCTTGTTCAACTCCTCATCGTTCCTGATGGCAAGTTGCAGGTGGCGGGGGATGATACGGGTCTTCTTGTTGTCGCGGGCGGCGTTGCCAGCCAACTCGAGAATCTCAGCGGCGAGGTACTCCAGGACGGCAGCCAGGTAGACGGGGGCACCGGCACCGACACGCTGGGCGTAGTTGCCCTTGCGGAGCAGACGGTGGACACGACCGACGGGGAACGCGAGACCGGCCTTGGACGAACGACTTGAGTGGAGGATGAGATGTTAGAACGAGACAAGACGCGAAAATACGAGTCGCGGTCCAACGACTTGAGCTTCGAATTATTGACGTGACTGTGGTCTGAAAAAGAGACCAAGACGCGCCAATGATTCACATAACAAGTCATGATGGAAGATGAGCCCTGATGAAGCTCAAGAGAGAATGTTACTCACGATTGCGCGTTCTTGGAACCGCTGGCCTTGCCGCCGGACTTGCCGCCTCCTGTCATTTTGGATGTGGTTTTAGGGGAGGAAAAAAGTGGGAGTTTGGGTTATTATTGGCGTCTGAAGACAGAGAGCTCTTTGGGCTATAGTAGAGAGGTTGTGCGTGAGAAGATGTTGATATGAATTGTAAGATGAATGGGATGGAACTGGTGAGGTAAACGGCAGTGGGGGAGCTCCTAGGTTAAGTACTTTTCGCGCGTCAGAGGCAAATCACGGAATCACTGGCAGCAAAAAACAAGCTAAGCCCGAAGCGGAGTGAAAGGGGTCAGTGTGGGTCGGGGACGCCCTTCGCGCGGCCACCAGAAATAATGGACTAGGAAGCGCCCCACCAGGCTGAGCGTTTGGGCAGGTACGTACCGTCGCGCTCAGATCAAAAATGCCACAAGAAATTCTATCCTCAGTGGCAGCCTCCGTGGTTTCCTAGCGGACGCGTCTGTTATCATCTCGCTGATTCCCCTCCCCCGTTCTCGCTCTTCCTGTTCCGTCCTGTTTGTGTCTCTACTCTTCCCACACTCGGTCCAACATTTTGACCACGTCAAAGACCGCTACCCTGGTAAATACCTTGGCATGGGTGTGATTCATAGGTCCCCGACCTGGTTTTTTTCTCGTCTATTGATTTTACTGATTTAAGTTGCGACCTGTTTAGAGGCATCCAGTCCACCCCCGGCCTGGTCTGGTCAATCTCTTGTCTGTCTCATCGCTCTTGGGATATTGACGCCCATTATAGATTGATGTTGATCTGTCCTCAATCGGGTTTTACTCTTTTTTTCCCCGACATGCTTGTTGTCGGCTTGCTTTTTGGGATTTTTGCTGGTCGGGAGGCACTTGCTGGACGGGATTTGCTCCTTGACCCGAGATTTTCACGATTTTACGCGTCGTTACCGTACAGTCAGAGATCAGCTTTGCTCTCTGTGCTGTGATATTCTCTTGGAGGATTTGACGACTTGAACTATGGCGCCAGTCGCGCCTTGCACATTCGAGCTGGACCACGACGCTTTCTGCTCCTACAATCTGGTTGATTCGAGGAAGGTCTCGGACGGACAGGTTGAACACGGAATGGAAGTGTACCACCCATTTTCGCACCCATTTTCAGAATTTGACTTCTGATTTTTTCCTTTGAACCCAATCCAGATGGTTCAAGGGGATCTCGAAGAATATTCTACTTATTTTTTTTCGTATTATTTTGCTTGGATTTTTTCAATATCAGACACCACTAAGTTTTAATATGGCGTATATAGTACCAAAACACCATAAATACATCACCAGATTTCATCTACAACCCCGGATCACGTTGGCACATCGATTTCACCCTTGAATTCACGTGAGATAGGCTCCGAACCCCACGGGGAGCCGGAAGACGTGCTTCTGGACCCCTACAACGGCCGGATCAGCCCCGAGGAGGGTGGTCCGGACGGCGCAGTTGGCCGCAAGTCCGGACGCTGAGAACCGTGGGGAGGCGGGCAAGGGCAGGATGCGCGACCTCTCGAGGCGGACGGCGGAACAGGCGCGTCTGGGGTCGTGGGAGTGGACACGCGTGTTGACATGATGCCGGGTATCACAAGGCGCGTTGCGGCACTCCGATTCTAGCTCGCGGGCTTCTGCAAGGCCGTTGTCGCCATGTCGGTACTATTTTGCGGTGTACTACATTTTGCTGCTTTCTTTCTGCAAGCTTATGCTTTCACGTATTTGCACACATTAAGGAGTGCATTTAGCATACATTCACGACAAAAATCTTATCTTCACTCCAAACAAACGCGTCTCAGTCCCTGATATTGGTGGTTGACTGGGTCAAGTTGCGATTGTTGCGTCGTGAGGCTGGTTTGGCACCTTCGCGCGTCGTGGGGTGATTTGGCGACGACGTGACGAGGCCAGGACCTGGGCCAGAACAGGAGCTCAGTTCAGTCAGAGACAAGCGACAAGCTCAGTCATCCCGCCCCGGCGTATTTCGGGACAGTACCAGTAATTACCAGGTACGTATTTTGGAATGCAGAGCCAATGGGAAGCTCATAAAACATTGCTTATGTGGATCCGACGGGAGCCAAAATCGCGAATAATTCGCTAGAATCGCAGTAATAATTATGGTGGGTTACGGAATGCACGGGCCAAATAGAAATCACACCTGTTTTCCATGGCCTGAAAGCGCGTTGCGTTGCTCTGTCACTGATCCCTGTCGGTTTTTCTTTGGTGGCAGGGGAGGCAGGGAACCCAAAAACCCCCGGCAAAAAAACACAAGTGCTGCACGAAGGTCCCCGCCCCAGATCAGTAATAGCAGTCGCAGTCGTCGCGTCAAACTACAAAAGGTCAACGGGCCCCCGAACCTTGACTTTTATCACCTCTCCCAACTCCCCCATCTCCCCAGCTCACCACGACAGCAACCATTCAACAAACATCAATCAAACTCATAAAAAGGCTTTTTTTCTGCCTCTATCAGTCTCTTTTGACAATTATCTTTTTTCCCTCTCAAAACCTCACAAATCCCATCCAAAATGCCCCCCAAGGCCGCTGACAAGAAGCCCGCCTCCAAGGCCCCGGCTACTGCCTCCAAGGCTCCTGAGAAGAAGGATGCAGGAAAGAAGACCGCCGCCTCCGGCGACAAGAAGAAGAGGACAAAGACCCGCAAGGAGACTTACTCCTCGTACATTTACAAGGGTAAGCCGACGACGAACGCGTTTCCAATCTACGAAGCTCATCAAGCGCGATACTGACTTGTTTTCTCTCCCCCAGTCCTCAAGCAGGTCCACCCCGACACTGGTATCTCCAACCGTGCCATGTCCATCCTGAACTCCTTCGTCAACGGTATGTCTCATCGTCACAAGACTCCATCATCGAGCACCCAATTTCGCGAGGCGCGTTTCTGACTTTCGCTTCACTTCCAGACATCTTCGAGCGCGTCGCCACTGAGGCCTCCAAGCTTGCCGCTTACAACAAGAAGTCCACCATCTCATCCCGTGAGATCCAGACCTCGGTCAGGCTTATCCTGCCCGGTGAGCTGGCCAAGCACGCCGTGTCTGAGGGTACCAAGGCCGTCACCAAGTACTCGTCAAGCACCAAATAAACTACGCGCTTTTGTGGCTTTTGGTTTTCTCTGTTTAGCTCTCTTCCATTGTTCTTTTTTCATCTCGTTTTGGGCATGGGTTTTGTTTTCTTTTCCTGACATGGGAGTCATGATGGGCTGGTGAGCGGTTTTTGCCCACACCGCTTGCCGTCTAATGCTTTTACGGTACCGGTTGCGTCTGTTTTTATTGGGGTTCACTTCAGGTCACGGGGATTCGCTGTACAATACCTTGAGACTTGGGAATAGGGAGAATAAATCCTGAACACATGACATCTAATCATTTTACCGACCGTCTCCTAACATGTGGTACTTTTGCAATTTTATGGGCTCTTGGGTCGGTACTTGTTAATTTTATAGCCCATAAACTGGCAGATACAGCCTGTGCCAAACATGTCTTGGTTCTGCTCGAAGAACACGAGTATCACGACCCCAAAAGTCTGATCCTAAAGCGCACTTAGCCAAGACCAGCCTTGGACGTCTTTACCACATGCGCCACGGGCTCGAGAATGCCCTTGTTGTCCAGTGCGCCCAGGCCCATGCCTTTGGACCAGCCCATCTTCTCCAGCATGGTGCGGCCCTTGTTCGTCTCGCCCAGCTCCGGAGCAGACGCGCCAACCACCTCGCCGTCTTTGTACCTGATGGCCGAGTGGCCGCCACCCCTTGCGCCACTGCCGCCGCCGAACCCACCCCGGAACTGCTTGTCCAGCCGCGGGAAGTAACGGCGGTGCACGCGCGCAAAGGCCTTGTCCATGACGTCCGGGTTGTACAGCGCCGTGTGCTTGGTGCGGTGCAGGACCGGCCGCCGCTGATCGCCCTTGCCCGTCGATTTTGACTTGACATTCAGTTTCATCGCGATCTCGTGCACTATCTTGCGAGCTGAAGCGTCCATGGGTGGCAGGGTAAGTCTGGTGAACGCGGTTGGTGGTTAGCTTTGTGTGAATCGTGATATATATGAGGCTAATTTGTTCACTTTGTGTCAGAAGCGTAGCATGGAGAAGTGCAGACTTACACCTGGTCCAGATTTAGGAGGAATCTGGTAAACTCCTCCCTCAGCTCTGTCAGGTTGATTCCGTCCACGTACTTGACCCTCGGGTCGTCCGGGTTCGCATTCTTGCCGAGCAGGCCCTTGGCCCGCAGCTCCTCGCGTTCGCGCTTCCTCTCCTTCTTCTTAAGCCTGTCCTTCTCGTACGTGGCGTCCATGATCGCCTGGAGATCCGCGTCCTCGTTGGCCAGGTTGACGGCACCGTGCTTGCCCTTGGCCTTCCTGCGCAGCGAGTTGGCGTGATCCCAGTCCATGAGATCCAGATCGTCAAAGGCTTCGGCGACTGTCTTGGCGCTGCTCGGCTGGGCGGCCTGTTGAAGTGGTGACGGCAGAATCTTCTTCTTGGGTGTATGTGTGCCACCGCCGCCCTTGCCGTGGCGCAGACGGCGGGATGAGGGGTCGCGGCCCGATACAGCGCCGTCGAACAGCAGCAGCTCGTCGCCCATCAAGCCAAGCTCCTCTTGCTTGGCGAGCAATCTAGCGAGCTCGGCGTCGTCAATGTCTGCGACCATGTCTTCGTCGGAGGGAAGACCATCCACGGCAAGCTCCTCGTCACCCAAATCGTCATCGTCATCATCGTTGTCGTTGTCGTTGTCTGAACCCTCTGAGTCGTCACTGACAAACTCTTCGGGGATGACCACGTCTTCGTCACTTCCGCCCAGGTCTCGGGATGCAAATTTCTGGTGATTTGCAATGAGGTCCTCCAGCCCATCCATATTAGCCATGTAGTCGGCCAGAGCAGCATCTTCGTCGTCTTCCTCGGTTTCCACCTCTTGTGGTACCTCTGCCGGTGGTGGAACAGCTATTTTCGTTGGCTTCGTGTGAGATTGTTCACCTGAACGAAATGAAACTTCGGTCGTAACTGTAACCTGCTCCGCAGTGGCCTTGACCTGCAGCCTCTCCGACTGTGTCTTCACGAGGAGCTCAAGTTCCTGGCGTGACTCCTTGACGTGGCTGCTGGACGAAGCTGCGGACTTGCGAGATGCCGCTCGGCCCCTAAACAGAAGCACCTCGTGGCTTGAGTCCGTGTCATACGCAGCCGGGTCATCGTTATAGTCCTTGTCCTCAATCTTTACGGGCTTCTTGGTCTCCTTGCGCAACGCCTTGTCGCCCACGGTGTCGAGCATGAATAGCGTATCGCCAGTCATGCTAAAGGTGGCGGCATTGACGGGAGTAATGTTCGGCTTCTTCACCGGACTCGATGCAAGATTCCTTTCCTCTTCCTGCACGGGTTGAGTGGCAGCTGGCATAATAGTCGGTGGCTTGATGGACGAGATCGGCTGATCCTGTACCTTGGTTGGCACAGCTATGCAGTCTGCGGGAGTCGGCCTAACATCTGACTTCCCATCCCCGGATCCGTTCTTGGCCTCGAACGAGATATCCTTCAGGGGCTCGATGAGGCCGGCGCTGATGAAACTCACGGGCCGATATCGAAGCCGCTCATCGGAGTTCCATTTTGCGTGGTCACGAGCGGTATTTCTGGCCTCATCCCGCATAGAGAATCCTGCGAGGCTGTGTTAGCCGGGTTTCCCTCTGGATCATAATGATATCGCAGAATCATGCAGGTCGTGGCGAACCGTTCATGGCACCGGCAAGGAACGAATCCATCGCCTGTGCTGAGGCGTTATATGGCCCTCTGCCGCCACCTCCTGGTGGTCTCCCGCCGCGGCCTCGCCCTCTTCCCCTTCCGCCTCTGCTGGGTGCCATCTTTGTCTCCTGAGCTGTTTGACGGCAGTGTTTTGGGTATGATTGTGACGCTGTTGGAGATGCTGTGAATAAAATGTGTATTTACCACACGGGTGAAATGGCACAGTTGAGCTCCAAACAATTAAGAACCACACTAGAGTAGTTGAAGGGTAGACGCTGCCGAGCCATAAGACCCTTAGACAGCCTATATAGTTGCTTGCCTGATTCTGATTGCCCGTAAAAAAGTTGGAATGGAAGGGAAGAGAAAACACTCCTTAAGAGGGCGATATAGTGCTTCTGCAGTCTCTCGTTCATCGCCGCCGTTGACGTCTGCTGGGGCGGGATTTGAGCCAGGCTAGCTCAAAATGGGTCATCGAACACTTATCGCTGCCTTATCGTGGTGTTGCAGAGGGTTGGTACAAGGGTACCTCTCAGACGCCCCTCAATTCTGTCACTCACCCTGACTCCGATCCACAGACCCTTCGGCAGAAGCACGAGAGGGGAGGATCTGCCTGACCCGCACCCGTAATAGTGGCGGGTGCAGTGCGTCACAAGGCCGCCGTCTCACATGTCCAGACTCTCTGTTCCTTAACCAAGAACCGTTGTTACAATAATTATACATTTCGTCGTCTTCCTAAAGAGCTTCCGTCGATGCACAGCGTTTTGCGGGGTGATACTCCCATTGTTCAACTTTTCAACTTGTCGCTTCGCCCGCTGTTTGCTGGTTATCTCTGACAAACAGGAGGCTGGGTTCCGCCATCTAGTCTAGCTCAAGCGCAGCTAGTAACGCGTGCGAGCCTCCAGCTGCTTATACGCGGACTCTTAACCCCCGTCCCGCCCTACTCAACCATCTCAATCCCCGAACGAGCCACCCAGCCACAAGCATCTGGCAGAGACAACAACAACACCTGTTTGTACGCAGTTCGCAAAAGAACGACCATCACTACACAAGGAACGACGGACCCTCAATCGCCCATAGACCTCGAGCCATACTTGACCTGCCAAGTGGTTACCCGACAGGTGGACAAGCCTCCAGTTATTTGGGACCAAACTTAACCAATAACAAGTGTGATCATGGATACCGCTGTGGCTGGTGCCGCGGACATCGGCCGGTATGGCCGCCGAATTGTCAGGATGATCTGGGATCCCGAACCGACGAACGACCCCATCGCCAATCGCCCAGTCTGGTGTCTGGGTCACACATACACGCTGGATTTAGACACAGTCACAAAGAACAAGGGAGACAGCAACAAGGGAGCACCTGCGACGACCAGCGAACGACAGAACGTTCCATCCCCGGCCACCACTGCACCCTCTGCCGCATCAGTTCAACCTCCCTCGGACACCGCGACCATTGCTGAAAGCACAACACCGGCGGGATCAGAAACCACCTCGGAGTTTCCCAAGGCTCCTCCACACCCCCTGGCCGCCTTCGACACCCCTCCCGAGTCGAAGGCTAGCAGCTTCGACTCGTCCATGGCGTACGAAGACGTGCCGGACGACGGCGGCTGGCCGCCCGCGTTCCTTAGCGACTTTGAGTCGCGCATATGGATGACATATCGTTCTGGCTTTGAGCCCATCCCCAGGTCCTCGGACCCTGCCGCGACTGCGCGGATGTCCTTCACTATGCGCCTCAAGTCCATAGCCGACCAACAGGCCGGCTTCACAACCGACAGCGGATGGGGGTGCATGATCAGGACTGGTCAGAGCCTCCTGGCCAACTCGCTTCTTGTCTGCCGTCTCGGTCGTGGTAGGTTTCATGTCCATTGTCCGTGACGAATTGGTCAAAGACTTAAGCTGATAATCCCTTTCCAGATTGGCGACGTGGTCAGAGCGGTGACGAGGAAAGAAAGCTGCTGTCCTTATTTGCCGACGATCCCAGGGCTCCTTACTCTATCCACAAGTTCGTTGCACATGGCGCAGCCAAGTGTGGCAAGTATCCCGGAGAGTGGTTTGGACCATCGGCAACTGCCCGATGCATACAGTGAGTTTACGAAATACACGGAACACAACAGACGATCAACTCTAACAGCTATCCACTCAGGGCTCTCACGAATGAAACCGAGACATCACTACGAGTCTACTCGACCGGCGATCTCCCTGACGTGTACGAGGATAGCTTTATGGAAGTTGCCAGGCCTGACGGAAAGACGTTCCACCCAACTTTGATTCTCGTCAGCACCCGGCTGGGTATCGACAAAATCAATCAGGTTTACTGGGAATCACTGACTGCCACACTTCAGCTTCCGCAGTCAGTTGGTATCGCGGGGTAAGTTATGTTCCGCACGATCGCCATACACAGACCTAACAAGCTGACTATTCAATACAGCGGCCGCCCCTCGTCGTCACACTACTTTGTTGGAGCGCAACGGTCCGACGAGGACCAGGGCTCATACCTGTTCTACCTAGATCCACATCACACACGCCCAGCTCTCCCCTTCCACGAGGATGCACAGCTCTACACCCCTTCGGACATAGATTCATGCCACACAAGGCGTCTGAGGCGTCTTCACATCCGCGAGATGGACCCGAGCATGCTCATAGGATTCCTCATCCAGGACGAGGAGAACTGGCATGCATGGAAGAGCTCCGTTAAGCACGTGCAGGGCAAGTCCATCATCACAGTCTCGGATCGTGACCCGTCCAAGGGTTCGGCGTCTGGACGGCCATCGGCCATAGACGAGGTCGAAACGCTAAGTGACGACGAAGACGGCGAGACCGTGTTGGATGGCTAGTGTTTTGCCCGTAGCATTTGCTTTGATTTTTGTTGGCGTCTTGTGTGTTGCATCCGTTTGGCGTTATGTTGGAATATCTCAGTACAAGGCCCCGGTGGGCAAAGGCTCGATTGGGGCACGGTTCGTATGTAGAAGGTATGTGGTAAACAACAAACTTACCAACCAAATCTGTCGAGATGTGCCTAGGTTCGGGGTGAAACCTCGAGATCTGACTATGATCAAGACACTGTAGTGCCGGACAATGGCCTGCACTGGAGCTCCTTTGGCTCACTTGCCTCGCCAAGCGAGAAATTGCTTAGCGACTAAGAGGCTACTGGCGTCTGGTCATCAGACATAACTGGCTATCATGAAGACGGGATTTCATCTCTTGGACTTTTTGCCCTTGAGGTGTTTCGGCGCCGGGTGCTCTTGTTCGACGTGAGCAAACATCTTGGTCCTGGAGGGGAAGGTGGCCTTGCATATGTTGCATGCTTGCTAGAACCGCCAGAATGTCAGAATCAGACAACACAAGGTGTCTTGGGGCAAACTACGGATCATTCCAGAGAGGGATAAACGAAAGACACTTACAGATGCCCCTTGTTCTTCCATGGCTGCCTGACGGGCCGCCTTTTTCTCCCTTTTCAGCTTGGCCTTGCCCACTTTTTTCGCGCCTGAGGTGTCGTCAAGGGCAAGGTTTTCGACGGCAGCCGTGGCCTCTGCGTCGTCGGATTGGCCAGAAGTGGCTGCGCGGCTGGCTTTTGCAGCAGCCCCGGTGATTCGGTTCTCAACCTTGTCTCTTGGGGCATACTCGTCGTCCAAAGACTCCGTCTGTGAGGAGCTGTCGTCTACTGTGTCGTCGCTTGGCTCCTTGACGGCGGTCTCTGGCTTTTCGCTGGTGTCTGGGGAAGTCCTACCCTCCGCGCCGTCGTCTACCTCGGGGCTTGCCGGAGGGTCGTGGTCGCCTCGAGGCTGCGGATCAGACGCGGCAGGCGTCGCGTCCTCGTCCAAGTCGAGGTCTAGATTCTCCCTCTTCATCTGCCGACGCAGCTGCTGCACGGCCTTTTGGTGCTTCTTGCTCTTCTCGTGCGCCTCGAACTGCTTCTCGCTCTTGAACGTCTTGGCGCAGACGACGCACTCGATCTCCTCGACCTCGGACTCGACCTCGGACTCGGAGAACTCGCCCGCGTGCGGGTCAGTTTCCGTTTCGTTGCGCGCCTGTGCCCACTCCGGCACGACGTAGGCGGCCGCCATCCTCTCCTGGTTCGCGGCGCGGGACCGCGCGGCCTGCGCCGCGGCCGAGTCGCGCAGCACCCTCTGGCGCTCGGCCTCGGACTGCGTGTTGGGCACGTATCTGGGGTCGCGCTTCTTGACGAAGGCGGCAAGGGAGCGGACGGCGTCGTTGAAGTCGCGGGCGCCGTCCTCGCGGCACTTTTTGTTCTCCTTCTCCATCAGCCGCCGCACGCGGCGGTCCGGGGCGTCCGAGAGGCGGTACTTGTCGCGCCAGCTGAAGGACTTGCGGGTCGCGAAGGAGGACCAGGCGTTGTAAAAGGGGCGGGCGACCGAGTCGTAGTCGTCCGTGGAGGCGCCGAAGGGCGGGTACTGGGGAGGGGGTTCGAGGCCATCCCATTCGCAGGCCGCTTCCTCCTCCAGAGCCAGGTGGCCGAAGAACTCGTCAAGGATAGCGAAGAAGCCCCCCGGGCTGTCGTTCATGGACACGCTCGAGTTGAAGCGGCCCATGAGGACGTAGATCTCGTCGGCGGTCGTGATGCGGACGTTCTTGTACTGGCCAGGGGAGGGGCCGCCGGCACCGTCGGCGCCGGCATCGGGGTCGCCGTTGAGGATGGCATCGCGGTGGGAGTCGTACCAGGCGCGCTCCTGGGGGTCGGAGAGGATCTCGTAGGCGGTCTGGACCTCGGCGAACTTGCGGGTGGCGTTCTCGACGTCGTTGAAGTTGCGGTCCGGGTGCAGCTCTAGGGCTTTGCGCTTGTATGCCTTGCGAATTCTGCGGGGGAGATCGCAGGTGTTAGGGAAGTTGCCGTTACATGTAGGCTTGGGTCTCCTTACTCGTCTTCGGTTGCTGTGCGCTCGATTCCCATGAGCTCGTAGTAGCATGTTTTCCTCACGGTTGCTGCGTCATCCTGGCCGTTGGCGGACCGGGTGGACGATTGCTCGGCTCCCATGGTGAGGGAGGGGAGCTTTCTACGAATATGATGGGGGTAGAGTGGGATTCGAGGGAGAAAGCTACGTGAGCATGTTACAGCCAGCGCAACGTTGCGATTTATACAGTTTGGTGCTCCGAACTGGATCGGGTCGGAGCCGAATGATTCAGAATGATGTTGAATGTTGTGTGGTGCTGCTTCGCCATTGTGTCTTGACCCCGCCAAATAAAAAACTACAGGGCGCGCGACGCGTAAAGGAGTGCGCCCCTCATTGTACTGTCATCAGGGGGCTGAAAGTGTGGGGTGGTGAGGGAGGGTTGGGGTTAGTGTACAGTGGGCCCGGGCATATCGCGCTTCAGCGCGCTTTGCGCCACGGTAGAAGTATTTTGCATCCGAGTGTACTCGATGAAGTTTTGTAATATCATGTATCACCCGGGTATGGGATGAGAAAAGGATTTATTCTTTTGAAATATTGAGCCGCTAATAGTCAGAACATTTATGATAGTTCCGGTTCTAACCTGGAGGGTGAGAACATATGCGAGACGGATGACTCTTTGCTACTGCCATTGACACAGTGTACGTATCGAGGTGGCGTTCCGATTACCGGAAGTCTCCGCGGAAGTCTCCGTAGGCTTGTACCAAAGTAATTCCATAGTAATAATTAGTACCAAGATACAAACGATGTAGGAACAGTACTGCAACCTGTAATTAATGACGCAGAAAGTAATATAAACGAACGCATCCAGCTCCAGCTCTGCTCGGCATACGAGCGGGGGGGGCATACGCAAGGTACATTCTACAGCGGTCATCATCAACCACATGACAGGATCATGAAGAGAAGGGAGTGAGCCGGCGTGGATGGCGAAGCCGGCGCCGAAAAAAGACCCGGGTCTCGATTCACGTAGGCCTCCATCTCGGCTAGGTCTTGAAGCTAATCTATTTTAGTCCGACTTGGGTCAGGGAAGAATATTTCCCTGTATTGTTTTTTTTTTCTTGCTGGGAGTGAAGAGGTGACAAACTGGGTCGGAAATACGGCATCTCGTTGCATCAAACCCTCGGCATGCCCCCCTCTCAGAAGAACGAAGAATAAGAAGAGAGAGAAGAAAAAAAAAAGAAAAAAAAATCTCCACTCTCTCTCCGCACCCCATACCCATACCCATACCATTAATAACGCCACTCGTCAGCTTCTGGATTCAACCATCGCCTGATCTGACTGATCGGGTTTTCCTTTTGCTTTTGGACCCCCGCTGGGAACCGTTGGGAAACGGTAACTGCTCGCGTGCCCATCCAGCCATCTTAGCAGCTGGATACCTTTTCCTTGATTCCTTGGCACACCCCCGTCGAATGCTTCTGGTTCTCTCGAGACACAGCCCAGGCCCACAGCAGAGGGTGACTCCTGTCTGCCTGTCCCTGCAGTTGTCGTCACTCTTACGAACGACATTCCTTTTATTACTTTCTTTACGACGTACCTTATCGTTATGCCCCTTTTTGGTTCCTTTCTTCCTTAGTCTTTCGATTCTTATTCGGGTGCGATCGACGTCTTTGTTTCTCTGCCTCGGCATCTTAACTCTCTCCTCACTGCAACGACAACGTCCATCAGTCCTAGCGAGATCTCGCTATCGTTGACTTGGAACATTTGAACCTAATTAATACCACAGCTCCATCTACAAAGTACAAATCCTGCAAAGCTATGGCTTTGGATTCTACGACTGTTGCAACCGTGTGGCGAAGCAACCACAGAGTTTGAGCGGGCATAATATACCAAAGGAAGAGACAAGACCCAATATCCCTCCCCGCCGCATTCGGAGTACCTACAAGACCAGAAAAAAGTCCGCCTTGTTGGCGGCTAACAAAAACGACGCAACCATGAAGTTCGGACAAGAGTTCAAGGAGGTTCTTGTGCGAGAAGGTATAGTACTCAGCCCGTTGTGACCCGTTTCCCTCCCCAGACTCGAAAACGTCGCTGACTCAAGACTGTCAGGCTACCCGCCTCGCTGGGTCGACTCAGCCATTCCCTACGGCCATCTCAAAAAGTGCTTGAAAAAGATCAGACGGGAGCTCAACGAGTTGGGCCTGGACCAGGACACCCTCCGTCAGCTTCTGGCCGCCCACGCCACGTCTCATGGCGACTCGGTGCCCCTGGCCAGCTACGAGCTGGGCGGCTCGGCCGTCCTGAAGCCACGCCTGACCGTCTTTATCCACCTCGAGGACGGCGAGGCCGTCGATGCCACCTTAACCCCGGCGTCGTGGAGATTCATTGAGAAACTATCTTCGGGACGGTTGTCTACAGCCCCGAACTCGGAGCCGCCCCGGTGGACCAGCAGCTCCAACCCGCGTGAGTCGAGCCCGGACAGCGCGTCGTCGGTCAGCTCGTCCGCCGCGTCCGAAAACCCCTCCCAGGACGAGACCCGTCCCGCCGCCGCCGCCGCCCCGGAGCTGCGCCGCGTCGAGGTGCCTCTCACATTCGACGCCGAGTTCTTCGACACGCTCCAGGCCGACGTCTCGGGCCTCGACGCGCTCCAAGACGAGGAGGAGGCCGCGATGACGGGCGAGATCGAGCTGCTGGGCGAGGAGATGGCGCGCCTCACCAAGCCGCACCGGTTCCAAAAGTCGGACCTCTCGCGGTGGCGCAAAGTATTTGAGCTCTACCTCGACGCGCAGGTCTTCTTCGCGACGCACGAGCGCGATCACGGGCCCAGGACCAGCGCGCGGGCGCTCGAGCAGCTGGTGTGGTTTCAGGGGCAGGTGCATGACCGGCGGCTGGTGCAGCAGTTCAAGTTGCCCGAGAGCAGGGTTGCGTATGCGCGCTTTTTGGAGCTCAATTCAAAGTTTCTGCAGAACCTCAAGTTTCAGGAGATCAATCTGACTGCGG
>JASAOQ010003294.1:1415-14641 GCA_031306065.1 Pseudopyricularia cyperi | reverse complement strand
GTGGAGGACGATGGGAGGGATATCAGCGATCGACGGCTGGGGCGCGCGCGCTCTTCCTTCTTCCCCCGTGGCTTGGAGTTTAGCGGGCCGGGTCTAGCGGGAGGAGGTGGCGGGGAGGACTAGGCTGGTCTACTCTAGGCCGTTTTCTACCTGGTACGATACAATATCCCATGAGACTTGGGGGGGTCTACTAATCTCCTACCCGGGAGTTCTAGACAAGGCGAGACTAGGTAAAAGGATTTCTATATTGCGGATTGTGTCTCTTCCGGGTTGTCTCCAGCTAGCTCTATGTTGATGGCGAGGTGTCATGCAAGCAGATAGATAGGTACCTGTAAAAGTTTGATAGAACTATACCTGACCTGGAATATAATTTGGACGCGGTTTTCCGATTCAATAATCAGCAGAAAAAGAGGATGGAAAAAAAATAAACCCATATACTTGAACCCCAGGTAATAATTAGTCTAGTCTAGTACTCGTTGCCTGTCAAGCCTCGTGCACTGTCGACTTGTGGCTGAGGATCGCGTTTTGTTGTCGGGATCGGAGCTTCAATCCCTTGCCAGTGCGGCTCCAGCGTGGCATGTGGGCCGTTTTAACTGGCGCCCGGCAGAAATGTGCTCCACGCCAAGTGCCAACCTGCCGTACCTCCACACACACACAACACAACATACACACACACACACACACTACACCCTCTCGACACTACACACTCACTCACCATCCTATCCCATTCCATCCCGACATAATCTTTTGGACGCGCACCACCGTCCAAAACAATCGCCTGTACTAGCAACTAGCAGCTAGCAGTCTGTCACAGCCATTTTAAGTGTCAGTCTGGGCTTAGGACGGTGCACCCGCTACTACCTAGAGGGGGGAAAAAACGATACAACCTCGTTGACCGATTCCGCCTACTGCCTACCTCATCCCACCTCGAACCCTACAGCGACTACTTACTCTTGGGTCCCATACGCGAACTATTTGACTTTGCCGCCAGCGAAACCTAGACGTGGCAGACAACCCATTCAGTCCCGCACACACGTCGACCGACTGGGTTGATTGATAGACCTATAGTCCGTATTTCGCCCGCCAGACCCAACATCCCATAGCTCTCCCACCGAAACGCACCCGCGACTATCCTCTCTGATCACGACCGGCAGCCTCCAACCTCGATGCTGTCGAAACCCTCATGACATCCGCCTGGCGACGATCTTAGGTCCAGCTCGGCAAACCGTTGCGGTACATTCTTGACCCGGGAGCTTTGCGCGCCCCTTGATGGCCGCAAAACAGCTCAGGGTCACAGACTTTCCTTCATACTGGACGGAGCCCCACAAGAGCTATCATGTCGACTGAAACCTCACCCCGCGCCGTACGCTTCTCCCATGGCGACGAGGAGCGATCACTGCGGCCCCTCGTCCTCGGCGCAGACTCGGGCAACTCGCTTTCATCCGGCGAGCAGTCCAACACAGACCTCCATCACATGGTCGAGACGCCCGACGAGATAGGATCCCTCTCCAGATACGTCGACGTTTCCAGCCATGCCGGCTCGCACGCTTCGCTCGCCACTAACGGCACCACCAGGAGTCACCGCAACTCTGGTGGGGAGTCCTCGGGCGCCCCGTACACCAACGGCGGGTCGACTCCTCGGCCGGCACGGCCGATGGGCCCGGCGAGAACGCCCTCAAACACATATCAGCCCGCGAGGAAACCAACGGCGCAACAAACGCCGTCCTTCCTCCACACCTCGACCTCGGACCTTCGGACCGGCTCCAGAATGCGCAACGGCTATGGCCAGCAAGAGAAGGAGTACGTCCGCAGCCTTCGGGCGCAGCACTACGGCGGTGACTACTTTGTGTCGTACACCAACGGAAATCAACACGGCGCCGGCAGTGGCGATGGATACAACGATTCGGATTCGGAGGGAGAGACGCCATCATCCGAGGCCCCCCACGACGAATCATACGATCAAAATGTCATCATGATAGACGGCAACGAGGACACGACCCCGAGCGAGGAGGAGCTCAAGGATCCTGCAAACCGGGAGAAGATCGAGTGGCACGGCATGCTTGAGGCGGTCCTGACGGGAGACGTCGTCAGGCAGGAGAAGAAACGCTTGATAGCAGGCACCGGGGAGGATCTCGGCAAGCTGCACCGCGGGGCCGAGCTGTGGATGGGCATCCGTGCCCGCGTGTGCGGTCGTCACCTTAGCGTGCAGCGCCGCATGATCGAAGACGCTAGGTCCAGCCTGGCCAGGATGATTGACGAAGTCATCGATTTCAAGGTCAAGGGCGAGGGCGCGGGTGGCAAGTCGGCTGCAGAGCAGATTGCCGACGTCATCAGCAAGATTGACCAGATCGAGGGCTACTACCCTACCAGGAGTGCCCTCCTCGCGGTCCACACGTCGGCCGGAACGGAGCGCTTCCAGGAGGCATGCGACGCCGTCTACACATGGGCCAATATCCATTACCTGATAAACACGGAGCTCAACATCCTGAGAAACTGGGTGGGCAACGAAGAGCTCGATTTTGCACGATCCAGGGAAAAGTCGCCCAGCGGGCACCAGGGACTTTCTGACGAGTCGTCTTTCATGGACAGGCTGATGAAGGAAGAGGGCCTCAAGTCGTTGCACGATCACGAAGAGGACGAGGGCGAGAGGAAGAGCAAAAGGAGAGGGATGCTCCACAGGGTTGGCGTCACGATCGAAAAGGCCAAAGAGGCTCTCGTCGAGCAACACGAGATCTTCAAGAAGCGACAGATGTCGCTAGACATTGATGAGCTTCTCATGCTGCTCGGCTTCCCAACGCGGCTAATTGAAGAGATCATCAAGGTGCGGCTGGCGTACACGAAGCGCATGAAGGAATCGGCGCAGCAAAACCCGATGATGCAGGACAATATGATTGCGCAGTTCCAGACCCTGCTCAAGTTGGCCATCCGCATCAAACAGGAGGCGGTCAAGCTATCGCAGCCCCAACCGGGCTGGGAACTGCCCCCTTGCATTGACGAATCCTTTGACCAGGTTGTTCTTGACGCGCTCAAGTACTACTTCAAGATGCTAAATTGGAAGCTCGGAGGCAACAAGAACACGTTCAAAGAAGCAGAGCTGCTGTTCCAGGAGTGGGGTTTCGCCAACGACATTGCCAGCCACCTGTACCGCGGCGACATTGAGGTTGCGGAGCAGTTCAGCTCCCTGACCTACAAGACGCTCAACAGGCTGAGTATCACTTTCGAGAAGGAGCTCCAGCGCCGGCCGAAGGAGTCTCCCACCGAGATGAGCAAGCGCTACAAGCAAGTGCTCGAGTCCGTTCGTGTGCGCCAGAGGATGCTGCAACGCTTCTCGCGCATGTTGAATGACAACTACGAGAACGCAGCCGACTTTAGCATCAATCTACGACCCGACAAGATGCAGGAGTTCTTTCTACGCCTGCAGGAGACGGGTCACTTCCAGGTCTACACAGGGAGCCTCGAGCACGAGGGCTTACTCGTCATCGCTTCGCCCTCGCTGGCCGGCCGGGAACCAGAGATCCAGTCCCTTATCGGCACCACCGCGTACGATGAAATCGTTCAGGATGCCACGAATCCCTACATCCTCATCATGCGGCCAGAGGGCCAGATTGGGTGGTGGGGCCCCAAGATACAACTACCCGTGCGCGAAGAACCTGTAGAGCTCAAAACGGGCCACCTACGACTGATAGCGGGTGGATCGCAGACGCGGCTGGCCAGTGCAAAGCAGCACTTTCTCGCTACCATCGAGATGCACCTGGACCTGCTCATCGAACAGCGTTCCAACCTGCCCAAGGTCAACGCGCGGCTCATGGAGATCCGCAAGGTCCAGTATAAGCTATCAAACTTTTTCATGGACAGCGTCGAGGTCATACGCAACAATACAAAGGGCCTCGGCTTGCAGGACCTGATCCAGACCTGCTTCATCTTCGCCACCGAGTTTGGCCAGCGGTCGTTACTCTATCTGGATAGTAACCGAAGACAGATGAACAACATCAAGCTGACCAAGCTTGCACTGGACTGGGTCGGTTTCGTCTGCGATGACTGTCAGTCGTCTGACCGCAAGTCCTTCAAGTGGGCCGTCTTGGCCCTCGAGTTTGCTATGGTCATGACCCGCGGCCGGCACATCCTGGCCTTGGGCGAGGGTGAGTTTGTGCGACTGCGGTTGAAGGTGGCAGGCTGCATGTCCCTGCTCATCTCGCATTTCGACATCATGGGCGCGCGCTCCACAGTAGCGGCGCAGGCAGAGAGGCTCAAGCTGGAGGCCATGGTCGGACAGATGAGACGGATGGACCACAACATGATGGACGACGAGGAGGCAATCCGCTATGTACGGAACCACAGACTCGCATCACTCAGTGTAATTGACGATACTCGCAAAAACATCGCGTTGGAGCGCTCGGCGCTGGGACGTGTGCTCGAGGCGTCCAACGAGGTGGACAGGTCCCTTGCCTACCTTTCGTCGACGGCTACCAACTTCACCATGCGCTGGCAACAGGGCCACTTTGTGGGAGGCGGCACATTTGGAAACGTGTACGCCGCCATGAACCTCGACACTGGCCACCTCATGGCGGTCAAGGAGATCAGGCTCCAGGATCCAAAGCTCATCCCGTCCATCACCACCGCCATCAAGGACGAAATGCGGGTGCTCGAATCGGTCGACCACCCCAATGTCGTGTCGTACTACGGCATCGAGGTGCACCGCGACCGCGTCTACATTTTTATGGAGTTCTGCTCTGGTGGCTCGCTGGCCAGTTTGCTGGAGCACGGCCGTATCGAGGACGAGTCAGTCATCATGGTGTACGCACTTCAGCTGCTCGAGGGTCTGGCCTACCTTCACGAGATCAAGGTTGCACACCGCGATATCAAGCCCGAAAACATCCTGCTCGACCACAACGGCATAATCAAGTACGTGGACTTTGGCGCCGCCAAGGTCATCGCGCGCCAGGGCCGCACCCTTGCGAACCAAGACCTCATGTCGGTGGCAGCGATCAAGCCCAACAACTCCATGACGGGCACCCCGATGTACATGTCGCCGGAGGTGATCAAGGGTGAGAACCCGGGCCACTTTGGCGCCATAGACGTCTGGTCACTGGGCTGCGTGATACTCGAGATGGCGACGGGACGCCGGCCCTGGGCCAACCTGGACAACGAGTGGGCCATCATGTACAACATCGCGCAGGGCAACCCGCCGCAGCTGCCGACTCCTGACCAGCTCAGCCCCGAGGGCATCGACTTCCTCCAGCGCTGCTTCGAGAGCGACAGTACCAAGCGCGCCACGGCGCTGGAGCTGCTGCACCACAAGTGGATCATGACGATCCGTGATCGCATTGTGCCGCAGCAGCCTCCGACGCCGAGCGACACGAGCTCTTCGAGCGCCCAGAACACGCCCAACCCTGCCTCTGGCTCTAGCAGAGGCAGTGGCGGGGCTGGTGGCGATGGGTTCTATTGAGTTTGAGTCCAGCTGTCTTGCATAATTTTGCAGCTACGTCTTGCAGCTGTGATGGTGTTTGGCGTGGGGAAAGCTGCTACACAAAATTATACACAGCTCATGTTGGGGGGGTTTTTTTTCTCTGGTGAGGCTTCTCGGCGACAACACTGCATCGCTATGTCCCAAGCATGCTATCCTATTCAACGTCATCTTTCCCCATCTCTCTTCTCGCTGGTTTGGGCAGCCATTTGTAGTAACCCCTCATCCCATTTCTTGACACCTTGTTTTTTTCTCTACTTTTCCCTTTTCACCAAGCACTTGAAGGACACGAAACAGTCAAAGTATAACACCCGTCTCCGAACGGGTAAAATGTTGTATGGATGGATGGGGCGGCATAAATACCACGTCTTTGTTAGCTTTTTTTTCTTTTCTTTTCTACATATTCCCCTAACATACCGCTCTCCGTGTGCCTCTCCCTCTCCTAGCCATGCCGAGGGAAGTGAAGGCTTTTATGTTCTTGGTTCCTTGTATTAATTTTCTTTTGATACCTCTTAAGTTACATGACAAAGAATATCTTATATACCTTGGTTAATGCCCCGCCGCGCAGTTTTTCTACCTTTTTCCCGTGGTGTTTCTGCAGGCCCTTGACTGCTCATCCTTGCGAGAGAAGGGTGGCTCATGAAATCTAGCGGACGTCCTGATGGTTGAAAATCCTGCAAATATGGTCTTACTGTCTAAAGATACAATCTCAATCAGTTTGTGACTGTTGCTGTGTGAAGCCAGCTAGTCTTGATCCGTCTAGCCAACTGCTCAATATCCAACAGCTGTGTGGAGCTCGACGGCGAGCGAAAACTGTTGGATCGTCCGAGCTGATGTTCCAACTCTGGCAACTTGGTCTTGAGTATCAACGCATTCAAAGAGATGGGTCATCATGGAAGAGTCATTGACTTGTTATTGAGAGGCAGCAAAAAACAAAAAAGACCGCCGACCTTTAGTCGACGGCCCTCACAAAAACACCCCCGATTGTCCGTTATATCCCCAAAGAGAAGCCATGAAATATCCCGATTATCCAGTAACCCCAGAAAGACTTGCGACTATTGCTCCTCCAAACATTGAAAACCAAAAAGAGCAGACACATGACCGCTCAGAGACCTTGAAACCCAGCCCAGTCGCCGGCCAATATTATTTCCCTGCCCAAGAAAGAGAGAGAGAAAAAAAAGGGAAAGACAACCCGGGTGGGCAACAATACAAAGTGCGCTCGACTCTTCACCTCCATGTCTTTTCTCCAGATCTTGACCCGCCGTCCATCTTTTCGGATCTCATTATATTACATGTAGAAAGATTAGGAGTAGCAACTAATAAAAGCGCGTAAAAGGGACTGCGTGAAAGGGGTATGGGAACAAGTTTTGCTGCGTATTTAAGAAAAAAAAATAGAATCCGCGAAGCTGTAAAAAAAACGTGCGTGAGCGTACTTTCATTTTCCTGTGGTCTGCAAAAAAAAGGGTGCTGGATCAAAAGAGCAAAACGAGGCAGGCCAGCATATTTTGTCGATTCGACCAACTGGTCCTTTCGAGCGTATATAGATAGAAAAAAAGTGGGATTATCAAAAATAAAAACACCAAAAACACGAAACAGTTGACCTTGTTCAGTCACATACTGGATGAGGATGCACGCAGGAAGGCAATGAAGAGGACAGAAATAAGGACATGAAAACTGTTGGTACAAACAACAATCCAAAGACAGCGTTGGACGTCGAAACGTGCGAACTCCGTGAGTTTTTATACACAGATGCGTGAATCATTGGGGAGCATCCAAGTCATTGGAATCATGTGTCCCAGCCCGGCTATTGTTGCTTGTCGACGATGCTGTTGAAATCCTGAGGCGTCACATTCTGCGTGAACTGAAACTGCTTGCTGGCCTTTGTCGAGAGGCTGGGCGATAGGTCCGAGGCGTCGGGCACGAAGGTATCGGGAAAGTTGTACTCGGCGTTGCCGCCCGAGACGCCGACCCTTGAACCGACGCCGTACATGTTGGCGGTTCCCCAAGGGTAGCCACCCGCATATGTGGGACCTACGCTGTGTGGGAACGATGGCGTCGGCGGTTGGCTGCTGCCGCCAATGTACCCCGGCGCCGGAGGAGCCAAGGCGAATTCCTCGGACCCGAAGCTGCCCAGTCCTGGTGTCACCAGGGGCTCGTCCTGTGGGTTGAAGTTCCAGGCAGCCTCAAACGTGTTGATCGGGTTCGTGGGAAGTTGCTGGTCAAGTCCACCGTTAAAGCCTGGAGTTCCAGGCGGGGTCTTGAGCGTTGTAAACATTGCGGCCGCGTTCGACTGCATGGCATGACCGCCGAGTCCAAAGGTTTGCTCATCATCCGAAACACTCGACGATGCCGTAGTCTCCCTGGCTCCTTGCGCGGCGGCCGACAGCGAGTAGTAGTCGTTGGGCGTGATCGGCGACAGAGCAGTGTTGATGGGCTGCAGGGGTATCGGGGAGCGGGCCGTGCTGCTGAAAGAACGCTTCAAAGCATCCTTGGTGCGCTCCAGATACATCGGTGACCGGGGGGCCAAGGATCCCGCGCCGACGGTCAGGGACTTTTGAATCCTTCCCGGCATGGGTCCAGTGGCCGAAGCTATGCGGCGGATAGGGCTGGGACAGTCGGCCCGCTTGGACAGATCCAATCCCGTCTTGGGTCCGTACGAGTAGCTCCGGAGAGCAGTGGCATTAAGCTGGGCGGGCACGCCCTTGTTTCGGCGGGATGCGAGGTTTGCTGGCGGCGGGGGCGACTTGAATCGAAGGTCGGCAGGAGTCGGCGGCGACATGGGCATCGAGTTTGGCGAGGCGTCTTCTTCGGGCACAGTCGTCATCTCGATGGGCGACTCGACAGGCACGGATTGAATGTCGAAGGTTGAAGACGAGGCTTGCCCGGCATCCATGTCTTGATATTCTAGGCGTCCGATAACATGTGAGGGGAATGAGGGCCTAGGGGCGATTATGCCATCGTTCTCGATAGAACTGGCGAACTGTTGGCCGGCGAAGGAAATCTGGTCCGGTCCTGGCGGCGAAGCAAAGGACGGGACCGAGAAACCGGTGTGGGTGAATTGCGCAGGTAAGCCGTCGATAGTCAAGCCCGGCTGAGCATACTCGCCGGAAAAGCCTCCCTGGCTCTGCGATGATGTGAGGAAGTTTTGCTGCATTGGTGTGAAGTTGAACTCGGAAGCCGTCTCGGTGCTCTGGAAAGGCAGAGATTGGGGTGACGGGTACTCGTCCCCATCCTGCGCAAAGTCCTTTCCGTCAATCGGCGACGTCTCGGCATTGGTCGAATGACTTGTGGGCGCTGTTGCATAGTCGTCTTCAAATTTGCTGTGTGGCGATAGCGAATCGGCAGTGAAAGGCGCGGTTGACTGCTGTCCCAACCCTTTGTCGTTGCCGGCGCCTTCATGGTCGCTACCCTCGCCATCCTGCTCGTCCCTGCTGGTTGACCCGGAGTCTGACTGTTGTTCCGCCTGTTCCGCCGCCTGACGGGCAGCAAACTCTTGAGTCTTTTTGATTCCCTTTTCCTTGGCTCTCCGATTTTGGAACCAGTTCTGCTCATAGGATCAGCAACTGTATACTCCATGCGCCGTATGTCCGGGGTGTAAGGGCTGAAACTTGGCACTATAAATGGAGACTGTACAAGACAAAGGAGCAGAGAAAACTTACGTTGATTCTCGGCAGGTCAACCTTGAGAAGCTCGGCGATCTCCCGTTTCCTAGCACTCGTCGGCTTGTGGTTCTTCTGGAATTCCTTTTCCAAGAGGTCGACCTCGTCCTTTGATAGCCTAGGCTTGGGCTGGTCCTGCTTGGATGTTGGCGACAAACTCGGGTCATGGACCTGGTTCATCATGGACCTCTGGTGTTGCATCTGTGCAAGGACCATCAGATGCTCGTTCGTGTACGGGAAAGACGGGTAGCCATGCGGATGCCGTTGCTGAGGCTGATGCCTGTCCTGGTGCTGATGCGTTGCCGGCTGGCTCATGGCGTTATACTGGGGTACGAAGTAGCCGGTCGGGTGGCCGCCCCCTTGGATGATGTTCATGTAGTCCATCGTTTTTTTTTTTTTTTTTAGATGCCCGCTGCGCGAGTTTTCGAGGTCTCTCGAGCTGCCGTGGGCGTATGCAAGAGATTCAGAGCCCTCTGACTGCGCGACTTCTCGGAGAGAAAAGAGTGACTACGGGTCAGATGCCCAAGGTGGTTGAACGGACTCGGTCCGTGAAATGAGTGTGGTGTTCAGCAGCGAACGTGTGTTGCAGGCCAAATCGAGGGATGTGTGATGCTCGGTGATCGGGGGACCTCGTTGGTTTTATGACGACTAGCAGTCAAAAGTGGCGTAGGCCCGTCAAGTGGAGGGCGCGAGGGTTGCAGAGAACAGTGTCTTGGACGAAGAAGTCAAGAAACAATAACCATAGACCTGCCCAAGAAAGCCCTATCGTCGTCGGTTTGACTCCGGATCCTCGAAATCCAACATGCAAAAGAAGTGAGCAGGTAAACAGAGAGACGGACACTAAAGCAAGGCGGCAGGGGAGGAGGGATGTGGTGGCTAAGAGGCAGAGAGTGCGAGAGAGGGGGGGTGTGCGATGTAGAAGAAACGGAAGCCCGTCGTTGCCGCCCTTGATCGTGGTAGGCAGGCTTCCTTTCACAGCCGCCCTCGCCCTCGTCCTCACTCGCTCAGTTGGGTGGGCTGGACATGGCGTCTGGTCCGGGAAGCCCTGGACTGGACTTGCAGTCCAAAGGGGGGGGGTGGAGATTTGGGGCTGCATCCATGTCTCTCTCTTTTGGACGAGGTATCGCCCATGTAGCCTATCCTATCCTGGGCGGGACCCCGGCGAGCCGGGGGGGCGCTTGCGGACTCTTGACCAAAAGCTCCGCGGTCTTGGTCAACAGCGGCCAGTCGCGAGGGCATGCCCTGTCAGTTTGTGCGGGGGGTGGTTCTCTCTGGGGCTATAGTTCGGGCGCGCGCCAGAGGTGGTGCTGATTTGGCTGTAGGTGGGAACGGGCTGCTACTCAGTAGGTACCCCTCTTGACAGGGCGCCCTGTCATCGCGGCCACGCCCCTGACCTAGCCCGGTGCTACCCTAGCATCTTGGCGCAGGATCCATTACGGTCCCCATCTGGGACCTGGTCCGGGTCGCCCACCAACACACGTGGTGGAAAGGAGTCGCTCGCTCTCTCGGGCTGGATGTTAGGACGTCCTGGTAGGCGGACGTTGATAGTCAGTATGCACTATGTAGGTACAACACGATTCAGGGCAGCAGTCGGCGCGATGCAGGGCACACTCGGTGAAGAAGCAAGGCCTGAATCGATAGAGAAGATTAGTCAAAAGAAAAACATAACGCGGGACAGGATGCAAAAGGAGGCCAAAGAGACGGGTGAAGCAGATAGTGACATCCCTTTGAAATGATATCGCCAGGCGAGTCAATGCAAGGAGCACGCACGGGTGGTTGAGCTCCAAATGAGACCGACGTGGGAGAGTAGCGAGAGAAAGGCAAAGGGGGAGACACGAAAAAGAAGAAAGGAAAAGAAAATACAGTAACTAGAAGAAAAAGGCCCTGCCGCAAACGTCATACTAACACCCCTCCACTCAGAGGCTCACAGTAGCCAAAGGTACGGTACTCGAGCAGGGCAAGCAAAGCGAAAGCAAAAGCGTGAACGGCAGGAAATCGTGGCATTCTTTTCATCTGAATGATCGAGATTGATCTAAGAGCCACAAGAAGGGGTTGATGCAGAACGATATGAGAGATGTCAATGGTCGCTGTCAATCCTCATGCGAGGAACTCAATGCATGTGGTTTTTTTTTTTTTTTTTTTCCCTCCCTGCATTTCACGTATGTATCTAGTTGACGCAACTGTAGATCAACCTCCTAAATGCCCGCCTTGGGGCGAAGCAGTGAAATGAAAGGTAAATGCGGGAATGATGAGGCCGATATGATGATACAAGAAAAAAAATCCAAAAATCATCATGGCCGCCCTTGACATGCAAACCCCCTCGGTTCGCGACAATAACCAAGGCCGGCCGGGCAGCTAAACTAGGTACTGTAGGTGCCTACCTTGGGTGAGAGGGTGAGCAACTTGATTGGACTAATACCTAATTACCTAGCCACCTTGGGCCGACCGACCGAACTGGCTGGCTGATTGATCATGGTCGAAAGACACTGCTCTGTCCTCAAGACGGTCCCTGGCTAGCATCAAGCGGCCACCCGTTGACGGACATCCATGGCATCGAGGGCGAGTCAAGTCCGGGGGTGATGCCTGTCGCGATTTTAGCCCACGATAAGTTCCAGGCACAGCACGCCCGCCCTACTGGCTTTTTTCGGCGAACCTAAGGCAAGGTACCTCGCCTAGCTGCGAGCTACCATCGACCGGACCCGACTTGGCTTTGGGCTGGCAGCATCGGATTTGGGTTGTACCACGCACCATAATACGTACAATAATCAACTTGAAAACCCGAGGCAGGTTAACCGGGAGGGATGTTTTGTTTGGCAGCTTTTCTTTCTTTCTTTTTTTTTTTTCCCCTTTCTGGCACGGACATGAATATATGTAGATTGGGACTGACTGTTGAGGAATTAGGGGATAATGATGATACCTATTTACCTAGACTAGGTACTTGTATGCTTGAAAAGGTAAAGGTACAACTTGCAGAAGTACACGTGACAGGTACATAGGTAGGTATCTAGGTACCTTGGCCAAGGCAGCAGGGCAGGTAGGCTTGTCTACCCGTAGAAAACGGGAACTCGGTGGCGTAGCAACAAAGCAAGAGCCCTCCCCTCCATGGATGGGAAGGAACTGTAAAGGCAAGCAGGCAGGCGAGGCAGGCGAGGCAGGCGAGGCAGGTAGGCAGGCAGGCAGGACAGGCAAAGCAAAAGCAAATGCAAAAAGCACAACACGGCAGGGAAGTCAGCAGCCACCCGTGCCTGCCCAGTTCGGCCTCCTACGTAAGGTAAGGAAGGCAGGTACCATGTATTATACAAAGTACAAGTACTCAAGTACTTGGATTTCGAGAAAAGTCACTACGGGGCAAGATATTATGCGCAAGGTACCCAAGGTGGGTAAGACAGGTACCGGGCCAGATCATGGATGGGATGGATCTCGAGTTTGGCTCCCGTGACATTAGATGACATTCACGACATGACATGGTGTTTTTAGGGTCGACCTTGAACAAGCGTTTGCAAGTTTGGTTCGTCGCAACACGCAACATCCCATTCCCCCATCTTATCGAGCCGCACGTACCGTACCAAAAGATGCATCCCTTGACACGGTGGATCACATGTCTTGGACACCTCGAGTGCCTGATCCAAGACCTAGCAAGGCAAAGTAAAAGCTAGAAGCTAGAAGCTACATGATGAGAGCTAGCTGTACTGTCTGTGTAAGATGGAAATCAACTAATAATACATGGATAGGTACGAAAAAAATGCCGATTTTTCTCTGTTTTTCTCTCTTTCTCTCTCCCTCTCCTTCATCTTGCGTATTTTACAAAAGTATGTTCTATTAGATAGGTAGGTAGGTACATCTTTTTCATCTGCCGGGCATAAATTCGGCGACGAGTCTACAAATGACCACTGTTCGGCACGCCGCCGCAGCAGAAAAAAAAATAACAACAGTAGCAACGACAACGACAACGACAACAACAACAACAGGATCCGGGCTCGGCAGTTCTCACCCCAGAAAAGTGCAAATTAGAAGAAAGGGCATTGATTGATGATATTAATGGTTATGGGCAACGAAAAGCTCCAAGGCCGCACGGACCCCTGGTTCCCGTCTTTGTGCTGTGA
>JASAOQ010003291.1:0-29577 GCA_031306065.1 Pseudopyricularia cyperi | reverse complement strand
GGCCACGGGTGGCGGCGTCGAGGGCGACGCCGGCACCCGTGGCACCACCGCCGATGACCAGCATGTCGTACTCGGCTTCGTCCTTGTCGGCAGCACTGGGGTCCGAACTCCGGCGCAGGGTTGCAATCTGCTCCTCGCGCGACTTTGTGCGCGGGAAGCGGGGAAGTTTGAAGGTGCCATCGGCGCCATAGGTTGGGGGCGGGACGGCAGGGTCCTCGAAGCCCGGGATATTCCGGGGCCGGTAGGCGTAGAGAACAGCGCCGCCACCGAGGGCCGTGAGGGCGGCCGGGGTCGCCAAACGCCGCAGGAAGCTCCCGCGGGCAAATCTGGACATGGTGGACGATTGTGCAAAGGGAGATGCTGGTCGAGGCGAGTTTCCTGATGAGGGGCGGTTCGTACGACCAGCTCACGGGGCAGGAGCGGTATCCGGATACGATGTCTTTTATGAGACAACTCGCAGCGCCGTAGGGTTGGCGGGATACGGCAGCGCAGCTGGTTCTGGCGGCTAATTCTTTTTTTTTTTTTTATGATTTTTGACCGGGACGATCCGCCGAATCAAACTGTGACACCTACCGTCTCAAGATTTTTAGACTGGGGATGAATTTCGCTTTTCGATTCCCAGACCGGACTGGATGGGGATTCCCCCAAGGCCTGAAGCAGTTGTTGTCTAATACTGTTGTTCGCCTGTGCCTTGGCCATACGACGGGGAAAAGGACACTAAACCCTAGGGAAAGGAATGCCTGTTTCTCGATGAGGAGAAGACAGGTAGAGGTGCTAGAGAAAGTTTTTAGCCCAAATACAAAAAAAAGAAAGACACCAAGTAAAAGAGAAAAAAAGTTGTGAGATGGAATCCAATGCAGTCAGTCAGAAGGAACAAAGTTGAAGCGAGGGGAAAAAAAAAAAAAGAGGCGAGTGAGGTTGGAGCCAGCAGCGCATTCTTGGCTGCGCGCACGACGCTGTTGTTTAGCTCACAAGCTTGAAGCAGAATGACGCTAGCGCTCTTCAGTGGTTCTTTGGGTCCTGTCTTTGTTTTTTTGGTGGGACAAGGACTCCACCAAAATCCATGGCCAGGAATTCCAGCTTTGCTCGCCAGTTTGTTGATCGGCATCCAAAGAACCGACGCCTTGTTTTTGTTTTGTGCGTAAAGACTTTTCCTGGTATTTTATATAATAACTAAATATCATCGTTTTGTTGTATGCGCGATCAAGCCCCAAGTTTTACCTGGCTCCCTCCCTATGTAGTAGGCAGGCACCTTACCTAACTTTTCCGGTAAGCAAGAGAAAGCTTGACACCCTGACATATAGCCCTAAAGATGATGCCAAAAGACAGATAGACCACCTGCACAGCCCTAGACTAGTCAGTCCATCATCTTTGGATTTGTGATTCTACGTGATGCTGCCCTTATAGCACGAGAGATAGAGTACATACCTACGTGTACGACGTAGGTAGGTACCTTACCTAGCTCGCCTAGGTAATTACGTGCTGTGCTACTCCGTGGGGGTCATGGAGGAGGTCATTGGGGGCGGCTCCCGCTCCTCCATCCCAAGCAGTCCAGCTTTCGGTCTTTCGCCTCCGGTTTTCCCACCAATGAGGGGCTTCAATTGACCACCGTGGATACAGTTTTGCAGTGGGGCCTTGGCATTCCAACAGGCCCATCCATCTACAGGCGCTCCTGCCCTGTAAACGCGGGCGGGCTTCCATCCACAGCGGATCCGGGTCCATCTCATCTCGGGGGCGGGGCATCACCACCAGCATCAATCATCGTACGGTATAATTTACCTTGACTTCATTCCGGCCCTCGACGAGCAGCTCAAGAACTACGGATGGATGCCTTGGTACATAGTACATTGGCTATCAAAATTACCCCTCATACATGTTCTAACGCCTCAAGCCTCATCAATATTTCTTCGTCGTAAACAGCTCGTCGACAAAGGTTGTCACTTCCTCCACCGGCTCCTCCAGATCGTCCAACGTCCCCGAACCGTCACTGTCCACACTCGCCGCCCCTCCACTGTCGCCTCTGGCGTGCCCACTCCGCGGAGAGGCAAGAGGCGTCATCTCCACAATCTCCCCATGACTTTTGCTGCTGTTGCGATTGCTGCCGCTGCCTGCCAGCCCCGGCCCTGCTGCTCGCGCCGCCGCTACAGAACAGCAGCTATTCCTGGCTCCCCGTCCATCGCCGTCCTTTTGCGATGCCGCCAGCATGCCGCCGTGCCGCCCACATTTGCCACACGAGGGCGGACTAAGAGCTGTTTCCCCAGCCACCGACCCGGATGACCCGCCTGTCGACCCGAGCGATGTCGCCGTCGCCCTAATGTCGGTCTTACTGCTTGCAGCACCGTCTCCACCGCGCCACAAGCCCTTGGACGAAGTCGATCGCTCCGACGCTGCCCCGACCGAGATTCTCTCTGGGGCCCCCGGTACTAGATTCGGCGCGCTGCTGCCGCTTTCCATGTCTTGGCATATCTCATCTGCCTTTCGCCATGGTCTCCACCTCGACCCGTTTCTCTCCTTCTTCACCAGACGATTGCTGCTGGCCGCCACCACCTCTATGGCCGTCTCGGACTGAACGTCTTTTGTCGGAGACTCGAGCTTTGCGTACTTGTTGCGGCTCGACTGTTTCATTTGGCTGCCCTCCTGCACCACGGCGTGATCCACCACTGCTGCCATCTCGCGGCGCACACTCCTTGCAAACGCTCCCAGGTGAGGCGAATCTCTGTACGCTATTTGCTGCACCCTGAAAAGACCCAGAGGCGCGAGTTCGCATTTGCTGTGGTCCGAGAGCTTGTGCGAGGTAGGGATAACGATGCGAAGTGCGATCATAGTGGCCGTCCGGGCTATGTTGGTTCCTGGCAGTGGGCTGGACGGCACTTCAACCACTTTCGACGTAACCATCGCCTCGGCCAGCACCGGGTCATCGATCCAGCCTCGCAGTGTCCATAGCGAGTCCGCCAGTTTCTTTGCAAATGCTGACGTATCCTTGGCCGACGGAATGCCGCCGTTTTTGAGCACATGCAACATGGCATTGATGCTCATACGGTCCAGCTGCGCCAAAAACACCTTATCTGACTCCTCCAGGCCCTCGAGTCCTTCCATAACCACAGATGGGAGAAGATTGGTCATTCCCTTTTGAACCATAACGTCGACGGCCCCTGCCGATCGTGATCGGATTCCAAAAAGGCCGAGGTGTACACCGGGCTCCAGCATTGTACTTTGCTCAGCTTGTATCGCCATGCTCCGTAGCTTGGCCTCAAGCTCTCGGGTCCTGATCTGCATTCTCGCACAAATGTTGTTGCTGACTTGATACAGCTCAGCAAACCTGAAGCCGGCCGCCTCGAGCGCTTCTACCTGGCTGCTTGACTGTATCTTTTGAATTAAGAAAAGTAACGAACCCCGGGCCGAATCGTGGCGGGCCTCGACTCGGAACCTGAATCCCTTCTCGGCGAGGCCTATATCGGCTGGGTCTCTCGATATGCCATCGCTCGGTTGCCCTCGAAGATCGGCGTTGGCGTTCTTGGGAGCGCTCAAC
The DNA here is from genome assembly GCA_031306065.1 of Pseudopyricularia cyperi. NCBI lineage: Eukaryota > Fungi > Ascomycota > Sordariomycetes > Magnaporthales > Pyriculariaceae > Pseudopyricularia > Pseudopyricularia cyperi. The sequence goes on along the minus strand of JASAOQ010003291.1, from coordinate 26,048 downwards.
GGCGTCCCTCCAGTAGTGAGCATCTCGTTCCAGAGAACACCAATATCTTCCAGATTCGTCTTCAACCTGGCAGCAAGTGTTGCAGCCGTTGCGCAAAACAGTTCGCGCACTATCGTGTCGTAGTTCTCGACTGGCTCATGTTGGCCAGTCACCAGTTGGATGCCTCCTCTTGGAGTGCCATCACGAGACAGCCGAGCAAGATGCGCCGTCATTCCGTCCATCAGGGGTAGGACGCACTTCCAGTTCCTCGAGACCTGGTACATCCAATGGAACAACGGGTGTGCGTTGCTTAGAGCGTCACGTGGCGTCTTCTCGAAGAAGGACTCGGTGATCTTTTCGCAGGGCAAAAGACCATCGCGGTTCACCAGTACTCTGCCCTGGCTGTCGAATATAGCCGCCGCCAGCTGGATCTTCTGAGCCCGGTTCGCGTACCGCTTCATGATGTACGCCAGGTATATAGCCATCGCCCCCATCAACAGGCTTGCACCTACAGCCTTATGAAGGTGGACCAAAGTCAGCTCGAGTGCCTTGCGTTTTTGAGTGGCCCATATAAAACACTCACAAGACAGATGACGATGATGACAGTCGTATTGCGGTCTAGCTCCCCATTGTTTTCGTCTTTCAGTGCTATCATACGGTAATGAGTACCGCCCGAGGCGCACCAATGCATACCCGAGACAGCGCCGGCCAAGATGATTTCGGATATCGTTCGCTTCCACCAGGCACTCGTCCAGGTGGCTCGGAAGACGAAAAAGAGGGCCAGTGCAACACTGCTCGCGACAACGGCAATCACACCTGCGGCGATAACGTTCCCCATGTTGTACTCGCACGAGTAGTTGGAGATGCTGGCGTTGCCTAGGTAATGCATACCGCAGATGGCCAGTCCAGCGAGCGTGCCGCCGACGCCGATCCGCCACCACGAAACGCGATCTTTTGTTCCGGTGGCAACGAAGGAAGCCAGCAACACGAAGATGGGCACGAAAAGCGATAACACGGTGAAGCCGCTTGAGTAGGAAATTTGTATCTCGGGCTCACCATTTGCAATTATGATTGCCCTGTTGCCGACATAATGCTGCGGAAGCGCGTGTTAAAATCACGGCCCGGCTTGCCCAGCTTGACGGGATGACGGGGTTATTGATGCTCACCATTGACCAAATTGTGACACCACCCATGGATATCGCCGCGCCGACGAGAAGCGTGTTGTTGAGTTTTCCCGTTTGTGCAGTCCGTCTCTGAATAAGCTCCAGGGTCGTCGCGGCACCGATCAGACTGACGACGAAGCTGAGGGCGATGAAGCCGCCCTCGTATGACCAGGGAACGAACTTGCCCTGCCACTGATCCAGCAGCGCTTCCCTGCCCGATGCTGTATCGTTTGCTGACATGGTGGCGAGGGGTTATTTGGCGTGGACACAGGGCAGGAGTGCAGCGACAGCTTCGTGACGGAGCCAGTGCTGCAGCTGGCCTGTATATAGTCCTGCGAGCGAACAGCAAACCCAATGGACTCGTGGGCGAGAAGTGTTGACACGGAGAATATTGTAGACAAGTTGACGACGAGCCGCGTCAATCTATGAAAGGACAAGAGACTCCTTGCCGACCGCAAGGTAAGGTAAGGTACCTGACACACCGAAGACACCGGCGATGGCGAAGAAGGGTGGCTCACCGAACATGTATAGGCAGGAACTACCGGCAGTAGCTTCCTGACGGTTTGAGTACCGCGCCTTCTGGGGTTGCTTCTGCGCGCATGGCAAGCCATCGAAGCCCCCTTTTCCAAGTGCGTCTTTGCTTTCTGACGCAGATGGCCTCTTGCTTACGACATTTTAGCGCCAAAGACCAGCAAGACTGGGGGTTTTTTTTTCCTCATGTTCCCTTTGCCTAACTAGATAGGTGACTAGCTGGGCCTTGCCTAAGATCGGTGTTCTCCCCTTACAGGAACAACGTCACGGTCCAAGTCCACAAGATCAGTATCACCGTTTGGGTTGTTCCGTTATGCAGTTTGGCAGTTTGGAGCTCTACTTGGTAAAACCAGGACTTTTTGGTGTCCACGCTCTGTCATGACGTCGGCTTGGGGGCAACTATCAAGTGTGACGAAACACGAGACTTTGGGACGCCGAGACCAGCCCAGCCTAGCATCATGCCGGACCTGGACCTGACAGGCCGGGGATGTGCCTCCGGTGCGTCCCTTCGTCCCCCATGTCTTGTCACAATGCCCGTTGGGTGGGGAGGGACATCAAGCAAAGGCAAAGCACAGAAGAGGATGTGCTTTTTTCCTTTTCTTTGTTCTTTTTCTTCCTTTCTGTTCATTTGCGCGTGGCGGACTGCGGGCTGCGATATGGGGCCTTTCTTGTCAACTGGGGAGAGGGGGGGGAGGATCGACTAACGTGCATGGCACGTACACACCTCTTTCAGGTTCAGCCGAATCATAGTTCTGGCCCTTTTTTTTTTTTTTTTAAACCCGGGCTGAAAGGGCCCGGCGGTTTGAGCAAAAAGGCAGTAAACTCCGTTGGCAAAAGCAGCTAGAGGCCAAGCCACACACATGCGCCCTCTTCTCTTTTTACCCAGGACGGTTGGCTCTCGTACGAAGTACTCCGTAGAGTGCTAGACGTGAAAGCTTTTGCTTGGTTTACGGTTGGCCGTGGCCCGTGGCTGAACAGGCGTGCCCCCATCTAAACCTACCAACCTAAAGTAGTCTATACTAGTCTTGACTAGAGCTTTCCCCCTCCGCGCGCTGGTTTCCGGATGCTAACATGCTTACTTGACAAAGTGTAGGAAATATTGCAGATCACGAATATGATTCGCGATGTCCAAACCCATGCTAAAGTTTCGTGAAAGACGATGTGAAAGACGGGAGCGCTAAAAACCATCTCGATGAGCCTTGTCAGGGGAAAATATTCGTCCTGTCTTTGTTTTTTCCCTCTGCGTTATTTCCGATCCTCCCATTCCATCATCCACTTGTGCCTCTTGTTCGTCTGTTGTTGTGCTTTTTTGCTTCTTTTGACATGTGGCTTCAGCTGGTGAAACCACCCCCCAGGATTGTTGAAGAGCAACAACGCTATCTGGTGCTGTTTGCTTTTTTTTCTCGCTTTTTTTTTTCTTTTCTCTGGGCACCAACACCGTTTACGGATTTCCCGGGCCCAACCCACCGGCGCTCGGGTCCGATGAGGAAGAAAATAAAATAAAACTGCGTGGACAATACGGGCAAAGCCGGAAATGGGTGTTCTGGGCCTCAAGCCCGCCGCCTCAATCTCCCCCGTCCACGCAGAAATGCCATGATGTTACATAATGGGGTGGCGCTTGGAGAGGCTGACAAAATGGCTGTCCTGCAGCTGGGCCAAAGACGCAATTGCAGTATTTCTTATCAAGGCAAGGGGGGGCAGAGAAAAAAAACAAAAACACAATTAGCGTCGACCTAGACTAGATCGATATGCTACAATATTTGTAAGGTCATTTTTGGGGAGTATGATAACACTCATGCTCTGCTCTTTTGACAGCGCGTCGCACCGCGAACTCGTTATTTTGTGGAACCACCCGAAATGAAATCTGTCTGACGTCTGTCTATGTTTTTTTAAAACCTTGGGCAATACCCAAATGTTCAGAATGATGACTGGAAGAAAACGGGATCGTGACGGTCCGTATATGGAGCATACGACGATGCGCATGTATGTAGGTAGTAGGAAGGTAAGCAGCTATGCTTTCCGATCAGTATAGTACAGTTCTAATGTTGTTGTACCGCCTCCCCTGAGTTTCGCCTCATGTGACATTACTTCCCCCAGAAACCACCACGACTCACACTCTACAGAAGCATACGGCGGGGGTCCTCAATGTATTCCTTAATCTTGACCAGGAATGAGACAGCTTCCCTACCGTCCAGCAAACGATGGTCGTAGGTGAGGGCGAGGTACATCATGGGTCGAATCTCAACTTTGCCGTTGACAGCAACAGGCCTCTCCTTGATGGCGTGCAGACCAAGGACAGCGCTCTGGGGGAGGTTAATGATGGGGGTGCCCATCATGGAACCAAAGACACCGCCGTTGCTGATGGTGAAGGTACCACCGGCCATGTCCTCAATAGTGAGCTTGCCGGCACGAGCCTAGGATCACAGTGAAGTCAGTATTGAGAATACAAGCAATACAACAAAGTGGTTGTTTGGCGGGGCTTACCTTGGCACCCATCTCGGCAATTGACTTCTCGATGGCAATCATGTCCATCGACTCGGTGTTGCGCACGACAGGGACAACGAGACCCTTCTCGGTGGCGACTGCCAGGCTGATGTCGACGTAGTCACGGTAGACAATGGTGTCACCGCCGTTGGGGCCCTCAATCGTGGCGTTAACGGCGGGGATGTCGCGCATGGCGAGGACGGCAGCGCGCGAGAAAGCGCTCATGAAGCCAAGCTTGACGCCCGTCTTCTTGAGGATGTCGTCCTTGTACAGCTTGCGGAATTCCATCAGCGACGACATATCAACCTCGTTGAAGGTGGTCAGGGACGCGGCGGTGTTCTGCGACTGCTTGAGGCGCTCGGCGGTTCGGAGGCGCATGCGGTTCATCTTGACCTATATTTGGGGGTAGCATTGGGTGTTAGTGGGTATGCAGAGCTGTAATGGCAGTCTAGATTTCAATTGGGGTTCTTCATGCGTACCCTGCGTTCTTCACGGTTGCCAAGTGTGGCCGGGGCAGACTCCTTGGCGGGCTCCTTGGGCGCCTCCTTCTTCACGGGCTCCGGAGCAGACTCTTTTTTCACGGGCTCAGGAGCAGACTCCTTCTTCACGGGCGCGGCGGGCTCCTCCTTCTTTGTCGGCTCGGGTTTTGACTCTTCCTTTGGCTCGGGCTTCTTCTCGGCCTCGGTCTCCTTGGGCTTCTCAGCTCCCTCTGCCGGCGCATCGCCAAGCTCTAACCTGACCAGGTCCTGGCCAACGACCACGGTGTCCTCCTCGTTTGCAAGCAGCTCCTTGATGGTGCCAGCCGCCGGGGCATTGACAGCAACATCAATCTAGATTGCGTGAAAAGGAGCGGTGTCAGTCAAGAGTGTATTTCGCCGAGCAGGAGGAATAGGAGCAACCATGACGTCGCAACGTACCTTGTCAGTTTCGATGGTGGCAATCTCCTCATCCTGCTCGACAAAGTCGCCGACCTGCTTGGTGAACTGCTTCAGGGTACCCTCGGAGATGGACTCGGCCATCTGAGGTACCTTGACGACCTGGTCGGCGTAGGTGCGGACATGCTGGAAATGCCTGTGTAGCGGAAAACGGCGCAATGGCTGTCTGGTTGATTGGCTGACGGGCAGCAGCCGGGCGGCCGTTATGAGTCTTCGTGAGAACATGGTGCTAGGGGGGTTCGCTATGATGAGGAGATGGATGTTGTCGCAATTGAGGTTGGAGATGTCGCGTATTATAGGAAACAACAACCCAGGGCTTCAAACGGGGAAAAAAAAACGCAATGCCGCTATGGCAGAAAATCCAACGGCTGGTACGAACTGGGCGCGTTCTACGATGCTGGTCCGTGATGATACACCCGGAAAATGCCGTCACACGTGACCTGACTCGTGAATGCTCCACAGCACCCAGTATTTAATGACAAGTTGTTAAGGAGGTACCTAGATGATGCAGCTGACGGCTCTGGTCCAAAACACCACAAGGCTTTTCGAACGATATATAGATGGCTATGGATAGAATATGCCAAAAGGCTGCCTTGTCTGGAGAGGAAAGAGGTTAAGTCTATACGTGAAACATAGGTAGAGGAAACCAGTGTTGGGTCACCAAGCGTCGGCATCGTATATGTCGTCACAGTAATATATGCACGCTGAGAATATCAAGCACGCGCGTTTCCGTCTGTCTATTTTGGTGTCAGTACTCGGTATGCCTTGTATGTGAAAGTAGAGCCGCCTAGCTTCAGGGTTACACTTCGATCTGAATGTGAAAACTACTCCTCGCGTGCCGCACTTGCCGTCAAATATTTTTACCTCTCGTTTTCTTCTTTTCAATTTGCCCCCGAATATGGTTCAAGTTTTGCGGCTCGAAACAGTCACATAATATAAGAGGTTGTTTTAGCTGGAAATGTGCTTACCCAGTCTATGTGCACCTTTGCATTCTAGACTAGAACTAGCTTACACATTGATTAATCAAATAATTACTCACACCACCGATACGAAAAGGTTCTATACCAAAAAGTGAGGCGGAACAAGTTGATCTCATTTGGTTATTACCTCTTCTCCCTATCTTTGTATGCTATCTCTACATACTCGGGACACCATACTACTACGTACCTGGTTCTAGATCAGTCTAGACTAGACTAGACTAGTCTAGTAGCCCATCGATTGTCTGCGTCTCAACATTGAAGAATAATTGTATCAGTCACAAATGACAGCTGATGTGCAGCCGCAATGACCTCACTTGACGCAGCTGTCTGAGTCTTCAATCGTCTCAACGCTCCCGCTAAATTGATTATTAGGTCGAGAGTGGGGTTGGAGAATGCCCGCAGCCAATCCACAGAGCTTGATCATCGCGGCCGACATCGGTCGTTGATGAGGGATCCTTTTGGAGAAGCTAAAAGAGACTGGATAGGCTAGACTCACTTCTAGCTGCTACTCTCCTCGAGACCATCCTAAAAACTTCCACATCATAGCTAGCAATCGGTACATGACATTGGCATTGTCGACCAAAGGCCCGACCAACAAATAGCCTCACTACCACGAGCACGCTGACCCGATCCAGTGACTCTTCGGATCGCCACCAACACCAGAACCAAAGAACCAGAGAAAAAACAGCAGTATGCCATCGCGGATGGCGGGGGCGGGGGTGGAACTATCGCGCCTGCCTGCCTTCAAACCAGACCTCTACCACCGCGCTTGGTCCTCAACGCCACATCCGACACTCCCTCTCATAGCCACCGCCCACGACAAATCTGTCACCGTCTTTTCCCTGTCCACTCTCTCCGCCCACAGCAACCTGACCGGTGGGCATACCCGATCTGTGCGCTGCGCAGTTTGGAAGCCGAACCTTCCACCCGGCAAGTTATGTCTGGTCACGGCAAGCTTCGACTCGACTGCGGGGTTGTGGAGGTGGGAGGGCGACGTGCCGGTTGGGGGTGATCCTAAGAAGATCGAATCTACCGAAATCGATGTTTCCCGCAGGCGCAACGACGCTGGGTCTGGAGACGACAACGATGACGACTGGGAGTTCACGCTGGTGCTCGAAGGGCACGAAAACGAGCTCAAGTCCGCGGCGTTCTCGCCATCCGGCCAGTATCTTGCCACGTGCTCCCGCGACAAGTCTGTTTGGATCTGGGAGGACGTCGGCGCGTCCGAGGGCGACGACGAATGGGAAACTGTCGCCGTTCTGACCGAGCACGACGGCGACGTCAAGTGTGTCGCATGGTGCCCCGACGTGCCGGGCCGGAACTTCAGCTCATATAGTCCCGACGTCCTGGCCTCTGCCAGCTATGACGACACCATCCGAATATGGCGCGAGGACAGCGATGGGGAGTGGACTTGCGTAGCGGTTTTGGAAGGCCACAGTTCAACAGTGTGGGGCGTGCAATGGGAGCCCAAACCGGACAACCAGAAATTCCCCAGGTTACTCTCCTGGTCGGCCGATAGGACGCTACGGGTATGGACTCTGAAACAAGATGACCAAGACGAGGTGATGCCTCAGCAGTCACCTTTCAGGTCAGGGCTCGGCAGTATCCCCAACACGATGCGGCGAACTGTCAAGGAAGAGTGGCGCTGCTCTGCTGTACTCCCAGGTGTGCATACGCGCGATATATACTCGGCTGCATGGAGCAAGAGCGGCCTTGTCGCCAGTACCGGCGGTGATGGCAGCATCGCAGTATACGAGGAGTGCGCGCCAGACAGCTCACCGGTCGTGGATACAGAGCCCGAAAGCGGAGGGCCAGACGCCAGCACAAAGGCAGAGGATGCCAGCTGGAAGGTTGTGGGCCAATTCTCAGAGGGACATGGACCGTATGAGATAAATCACATTACATGGTGTCCGCGCTATGATCCAGGGGCGGAGAGACGGGGGGTGGAGGAAATGCTTGTCACAACTGGAGATGATGGGATTGTGCAACCGTGGCAACTAAAAGAAACCATAAACAGTACTGCGGTTCCGTGAGGCAACGAAAACCGCCTTGTAACATAATGATATATCACTAATTAGGACTCCGCAGTGAGAAGGATTGCAGTATCATGGGCCGCGGGATGCCAAGGATTTTGAATACCGATCCCTTACTGTTGTTTTCCATTCCTGTGACGGTAAATATTATGCAAATTTGACATCTCACGGGAGTCCCGAGGAAACAGGGGCGGAAATGAGACTGAGCACAGAGACCGCGACGCTTGGCAAAAAGGGTGACTGTAACTGCAGAACTTATAGAGAGATAGGTAGGCAGTTAATTAATTAGTCTAGTCTAGTTGGAAGTACGAAACAAATATCAACAACGCCGATTATCAATGTCTAGGTAGGCAGTCTTGCGTGATACACAGTCAATCATGGGGGCTTTATAAAGAGGTCCTAACTGTAACCGGGTGGGAGGGGGAAAACGGCATAAGTAAAGGAGTGGAAGGAGGACGGGACTTCCTGTACCAAGGCTAAAGGCATTGATTTGATATAGGGTGCCGCGGCTACTCTTCTAATATACATATTCGGCGGAAGGGAAAGAGAAGGAAATTCTTCCAAAGTACGTACGACGTACAGCACTCCAGGTCTAGGCAGGGTACCTATGTACCTACCTAGACTACCTAGCCTAGCCGAAGCTATGTCGATGCATGTATGCCCCGATCCCGTGGACCAAACGGTTTTTTCGCGGTCGCGACGAATCAAACAATCAATGAATAAATAATAGGGGATGTTTTCCACTGCCAACTGGATTTGGTGCTACCCAAACGGCGGCCCGTGCACCTCCGTTCAAATGACGCATCTGTCTCAGTCCAATAACTGCGCGTTTCTGCTTGCATTTTTTTTTCTCCGCATCTTTCCGAGTTCCTTTCACGACCTCGTCCTGCCTCCAATGCCCAAACACCCTCGGGCACTATCATTTAAATAACACAAAATGCTTCGCATCAGTCGGAACGTCCGGAACGTCCGGCCTCTGGCTCCCAGGGCCGCCGTGGCTACCCCGAGTAGCCGTCGCTGGCATGGCAGCGATAGCTTCCTTACCGGCGAGAGCGCCAACTACCGCGATGAAATGTACGCACAATGGAGGAGAGATCCCCAGAGTGTACACGTATCATGGCAGGTCTACTTTAATAACCTGGAGTCTGGCAAAATGCCGATTGCCCAGGCCTTCCAACCTCCGCCTTCAATCGTCCCCAGCGCAACCGGCGGCGTACCAAGCATCGCCGCCGGTACTGCTTCCTCCGAGGTCACCAACCATCTCAAGGTCCAGCTCCTCGTCCGCGCCTACCAGGCTCGCGGCCACCTCAAGGCCAACATTGACCCGCTTGGCATCCGCAACGATTCAAAGAGCCCCTTCACCATCAAGCCCAAGGAGCTCACCCTCGAACATTACCAGTTCACCGAGAAGGACCTCGACACCGAGTACTCTCTCGGCCCCGGCATTCTGCCGCGCTTCAAGAGGGACGGACGCGACAAGATGACCCTGCGCGAGATCGTTGCCGCCTGCGAGAAGATCTATTGCGGCTCGTATGGCGTAGAGTTCATCCACATCCCCGATCGCGAAAAGTGCGACTGGCTCAGGGAACGCCTCGAGGTGCCCCAGCCCTTCAAGTACTCGATCGACGAGAAGCGCCGCATCCTCGACCGCCTCATCTGGAGCTCCCTCTTTGAGATCTTCCTGGCTACAAAATACCCCAACGATAAGCGCTTCGGTCTCGAGGGCTGCGAGGCTCTCGTCCCTGGCATGAAGGCTCTGATTGACCGCAGCGTGGACTATGGCATCAAGGACATCGTCATCGGCATGCCCCATCGTGGCCGTCTTAATGTCCTGAGCAACGTCGTCAGGAAACCGAACGAGTCCATCTTCAGTGAGTTTGCTGGTACCACCGGTGCCGAGGAGGGCTCGGGCGACGTGAAATACCATCTGGGTATGAACTTTGAGCGCCCTACCCCCTCGGGCAAGCGCGTGCAGCTTTCCCTGGTCGCCAATCCCTCACATCTCGAGGCCGAGGATCCTGTCGTGCTCGGCAAGACCCGCGCCATCCAGCACTACAACAATGACGAGAAAACACACCGCACCGCCATGGGTGTCCTGCTGCACGGTGATGCTGCCATTGCCGGCCAGGGTGTTGTCTACGAGTGTCTTGGATTCCACTCCCTTCCTGGGTACTCAACAGGTGGAACCGTTCACCTGGTCGTCAACAACCAGATCGGTTTCACCACCGACCCTCGTTTCGCTCGCTCGACCGCCTACTGCACTGACATTGCCAAGGCCATCGACGCACCAGTCTTCCACGTCAACGCCGACGACGTTGAGGCAGTCAACTACATGTGCCAGCTGGCCGCTGACTGGCGTGCTGAGTTCCAGCAGGATGTCATCATCGATCTTGTCTGCTACCGCAAGCATGGCCACAACGAGACCGACCAGCCCTCGTTCACTCAGCCGCTTATGTACAAGAAGATTCAGAACAAGGACTCGCAGCTCGAGACCTACATCAAGAAGCTGATTGACGACGGAACTTTCACCAAGGAGGACATTGAGGAGCACAAGAAGTGGGTGTGGGGAATGCTGGAGGACAGCTTCTCCAAGTCCAAGGACTACCAGCCCACTTCCAAGGAGTGGACCACATCCGCCTGGAACGGCTTCAAGTCGCCCAAAGAGCTTGCCACCGAGGTCCTGCCGCACAACCCCACCGGCGTCGACTTGAAGACGCTGCACCACATTGGTGAGATGATAGGCTCAGCCCCCGAGGGCTTCAACCTGCACCGCAACCTCAAGCGTATCCTTACGAACCGCACCAAGTCCGTTGTTGAGGGTAAGAACATCGACTGGTCCACTGCCGAGGCATTGGCCTTTGGCTCGCTGGTTACCGAGGGTCATCACGTGCGTGTGTCTGGTCAGGATGTCGAGCGCGGTACTTTCTCTCAGCGCCACGCCGTCTTCCACGACCAGGAGACTGAGGACACTTACACCCCCCTGCAGCACGTCAGCAAGGACCAGGCCAAGTTTGTTATCTCCAACTCGTCACTCAGCGAGTTTGGTGTGCTTGGCTTCGAGTACGGCTACTCTCTGACGTCTCCCAATGCTCTGGTCATGTGGGAGGCCCAGTTTGGTGACTTTGCCAACAACGCCCAGTGTGTGATTGACCAGTTCATCGCCTCGGGTGAGGTCAAATGGATGCAGCGCACTGGTCTTGTCATGTCTCTTCCTCACGGATACGACGGCCAGGGCCCCGAGCACTCTTCCGGCCGTCTCGAGAGGTACCTCCAGCTCTGCAACGAGGACCCTCGTGAATTCCCCACGGGCGAAAAGCTCAACCGCCAGCACCAGGACTGCAACATGCAGATCGCCTACATGACAACCCCTGCCAACCTCTTCCACATTCTCCGTCGCCAGATGACCAGGCAATTCAGGAAGCGTAAGCTAAAACCTAGTCCCCCTTTGTGCCGGCACATTGATGATTTTATTGGCAAAGTTAGCTAACCATCCTCCCGCTGCAGCTTTGATCATCTTCTTCTCCAAGGCCCTTCTGAGACACCCCATTGCCCGGTCCGACATTGAGGACTTCACTGGTGACTCCCAGTTCCAGTGGATCATCCCCGACACCGCACACAAGACCGGCGAGATCAAGTCCCACGACGAGATCGACCGTGTGATTCTCTGCTCTGGTCAGGTCTACGCCGCCCTCCAAAAGTACCGCGCCGACAACAAGATCGACAATGTTGCCATTACTCGTGTGGAGCAGCTCCACCCCTTCCCATGGGATCCTCTCCGCGAGAACCTTGACCAGTACCCCAACGCCAAGACCATCGTTTGGGCCCAGGAGGAGCCGCTCAACGCCGGTGCCTGGAGCTACACGCAGCCCAGGATTGAGACTCTGCTGAACCAGACCAAGCACCACGACCGCAAGCACGTCATGTACGCTGGTCGTCACCCTAGCGCCTCGGTCGCCACGGGTCTGAAGTCGGCACACGTCAAGGAGGAGAAGGACCTGCTTGAGGTGGCTTTCACCGTCAGGCAGGACAAGCTCAAGGGTGAATAGAGGAAGGACTGTTTAGAGCGTTAGTGGTTTTTGTAGTTTGCTACGATTAAGGTTGTGGCCCGCGCATGGGCGTTCTCGTTTGTTTCTACTTCCTGCTAGTCGTTTGCATATAGAATCGGCTGGTTGTAAAACATTCCTAGAGCATAGCTTCAAGTGTACAGTCTTTGCAATATGCCCGTGCTGCGGCTGTTTAACGAAAAGCTTCAAATAAGTTGCGCACTTGAAGCTTTATGCTTAATTAATTAGGTACTTCGTTTAATATGCCGTCCATACCTCCTAAACCAATTAATTGCTGAAAGTTGGATGTGAAGGGAGTGAGAGTCTGATGTCAACAAAATCCAAGTCAGTACGACCATGTGACCAGTCATGTGACTCAAGTCAACAGCTGCATTTTATCAGTGACCTAATAAAGTTGTCAATGCCTTTGTCCGGGCGGCCCCGTAGGCTCACTTTCATTCATCACACTGAATTCAGTGCTTCCAAGCCGAGAAAATAATCGCAGCCTTTTGGACACTGCGCGAAAACAGTACAGTAAAGCGATGATTGGCTAGTTGATAGGTGGCCTTGTGACAATTTTACCTTTTCGTCGGACCCGCGACTTGAAAAGACAGTGACTTCTTTCCTCTACCTCGACTGGCATGAGTCGACGCTAGACCTTCACGCAAGCCAAAACGGGGATGAGGAAAGGTTGCAATGGCGGCGGTAAATGGGAGAACATCCTACAAGAAGAAGGATGGAGTACTCGCCGTCTCGGATGATCGAAAGATCGTGAGCTGGACAGCTACCGCGCCGGGACCTTCCGCCCTTTCCATCCCGGTCGACAACATTACAAGTAAGATTTTGGTCATCTAGTCACGCAGGCGGAACGTGCATTCGAGGGAGTTGCGAGCAGGTCAAGGTCACTGACCGAACCTCTAGATCTCCAACAGACCCCAGACACTGCAGCAAAAGTCGCGCTTAAGGTCATCACCAAGCCTGCCGCCGAGGGTGGCGATCCAGTAGCCTACCTCTTCACATTCACGGCTCCGGATGACGCCAGAGCCGAGGCCAACGCCATCAAAGAAGTGCTATCTACGATCCTCGCGGCCCGCGTCAGTGACACGGGCGTGTCCCTCAAGTCCTCAACGCCGCAGCCTGCCACCAACGGCAACGCTGCCGATGGGTCCACGCCCGCGCCGGCGGCTGCGAGCGCCAACGAGGCCAACACTACTACCAGCAAGAGCGCTCCAAGGTTGTTTGACGACAACCAGTTGAGGCTGGACATAGCACTCCAGCAGTCGCTGATGAAGAAGGACCGCACCCTCCACCAGACCTACATGGAGGCGAGAGCAACCAAGCCCGAGTCCATATCAGACGCGGTCTTCAACTCGCAGTTCTGGTCGACCAGGACCAGTCTGCTCCGGGCCCATGCCATAGAGAGCAGCCAGAAGAGGGCTACGTACAACGTCTTGCCCACGGTGAAGCCGTATACAGACTACGAAGGGAAGCTCAAACTGAACGTGACGCCCCAGGATATTCAGATGATCTTCAAGCAGTATCCGCTGGTGCATCGCATCCACAAGGAGAAGGTACCCAAGGACATGGACGAAGGCGCGTTTTGGAAGGGCTTCTTTGAGAGCAACCTCGCTCGGTGGCTCAAGGGAGAAGAGATGAACCCGGCGCAGCGCAACCCTGTGTTCGACGCACACATCCGGGGCGACAAGCAGGATGCGCTTTACTTTGAGAAGAGAATGGTGGACCCGCAACTGCCTCACATCATCGACGTGCGGGGAAACGAGGAGAACCAGGGCGGCGCCAAGGGAGGGAACATGCCAGATGCGCTCATGAGGCCAAACGCCGAGCGGGGCGCCGGCGCCAGATGGCTGAACGCCATGAGCGAGAGTTTGATGTCGCACACCAACCCGATCGACGGCGACGGGCCGATCACGATAGATTCGAGTGACAAGACGTATCGCGAGCTCACACTGCGGGATCTCCAGGAGGACGCGCCGGCGGACCGCATCATCCTCAACATCAAGGAGCAAGCTCGGTTCTTCGACCAGGAGGCTGCCAGCTTGGCGACGGATGCGCGCGTCTTTGAAAATCAGGCGCCTAAGGTCGTGCTGGCGGACTACGCAGCGGACTTGGCGGCCCTAGGAGACGCAAAGGAAGCTGCTGGTATCGATCTACGCAAGGCCATCGGGGTTTACGACGAAAGCGGGAGCGAGGACGACGAGGAGGTTTCGCGGCAGAGGCCGCCGCACGGTACGTTGCTCTTTCCCTGAAAATGGCAGTTGGGGCATGGGGCATAAACGGGATATTGACTGGTGTACTGACTGTGGTGATTCCAAAGCGGGCCCGCACGTGGGCTCGCGGGCGGCGCGCAGCGCGGCGCAGGCTCACATCTGGGACGGGCTGGGCAAGAGGATGGCGGAGACGCAGGCGCAGGGCGAGGACGAGGCGGCGGCGCCGCTGGGGCTGAGCGTGGAGCTGGCGCAAAAGGTCTTCATCACCAACGCGACAACGACCGAGTTCCTTAAACAGTTCTGGGGCGCGTTCCTGTCCGGGGACCCGGACCGGGCGCAGGAGCTGGCGCACCACGTCGAGGCGCTGCGCAGGTCGGTAGGGCGGATTGACGCGGTGGCGGCCGAGGCGGAGAGGGCGCGCGAGCAGCTCAGCGCGCAGAGGCGGAAGCAGATCCTCGACGAATACAACAGGACGGGGAGGAAGCTCAAGTTCGACATAAACAGCACAAAGGGCGGCAAGAAGGCGGTGCTGACGCTTCTGGGCCCCACGCTAAGTGCGCTGAATGCTGCGACGACCCGGTACGAGGAGGCTCTTGTGGCCGAGGGCATCAAGCCTTCGACGGAGGAATAAGGGAGGGGCAGGATGCAGCCAGATTGATTACATAGTGCTCCACATGTCATTGCCCGCTAATATAATTTCCATTGACCACAGACTGGGTTCGATCCCTCCGTTAGAAAAATAGAAAAAAAAACATTTATCTATGTATAGACGTAAACGACAAGTGCCCAGTAACTGCAGACGTTTAGGCGTAGGGGTTGGAAGAGGTATAGTAGCATCCTCGGGCCGGGTGGAGACACAAGTGGGGAGAGAGCTCAGAATCTTAATTCGAGAATGTTCACGCTACGATCGATCGCCATCAAGACGCGACCACGCCCGTAGATATTTCGGCTTTGGTTGATTGATTGTATGGGCAAACCTCGGTCCAAACGCACACTCTTCGTGCCGATTTCAATTTCACTTGTACAACGGCCTCCCAACTCCCGAAATGCGTGACAGCTTGGTTTCGTGAGCTGCCTTCCTACCCACGAGGCGTTACAACCTCTCCCTCGACCGAATGCATCGCGCCGGCTCCCGCGCCATCTCGGCGGGTGCCGTAGGCGGCAGCAGAGCCTCAGCTGTCGGTCTTTGCCTAGCCCCGGGCTTTCTAGGCGTCGGCCGTGTGTCGCATGCTATACCGAGTGAGTCCTGTCCCTTGTTGTGCAGACAGGAAGCCTTCCCCTGTGCGCATATCCATACAAAGTACCTAGCTAACTCTAGACCATCACCTCTTTGGTAGGATGTCTTCGGTCACGGCGTCAGAGTGAAATCCGCTGTCCACGAAGCTGGTCGCGTCCCTACAGCTCATCACCCGCCGCCGCCGCCGCCCCGGAACATGACCCTCCGGCGCCCCCGTCGGGCGAACCAAACGCACCCTTCTCGGCACAAGACGTTGCGCCGTCACAACCTTACTCTTCCAGACGATCGCAACGGCGTACCTCGCGGACGACGTCATATCCCCCCGTCGACCTCCCGCAGTGGTTCCTGGACAACCACGTCATCCTCAAAGGCAAGGGATGGCTATATCGCCCTCCATGGGCAGACAAGCTGGAGCTTGAGACCAAGGCAGCAACGGGCGAAGAAGTGCAGGATGCGGGCTCCGACGCGGACCACAAAACTCCCGAGACTGAGGCCAAGGACGACTCACCCGAGGCTCGTCTGGATGCTGCCGCGGCCGACTTTCAGCGTGCTGCGGAGGCGATCTCCTCGCACCAGACGCATCCTAGCACCACAGCTGAAAGCGGGAAGGGAATTCAAGACGATATTGATCTTGCATCAAGTGCCCTGGACGCGTTCAAGCGGGCTTCAGACACGCAAATAAAGGACTCTTTCGAGCGACAGACCCAATGGCAGTTGAAGAAATGGAGGGCGCAGCGAGACCAGTTCAACGGATCAAAGCGTCAAAAGCTCGCACAGGATCTCACGAATCGCACGCTGGTGGAGCACGCCCAGGGCCATCTGACACAAATCGACGTCGACCTAGTGCCTGCGAGCTTTCAGATAGCTATAGCGGCCGAGTTCGCGGCGGCAGCCAGCCTCGTGTCGAGGTCCCTTGCCGCCAGCGCTCGCCGGACAGTTCCAGTTCTGTTGACAAACACCCTCCCAGGCGCCCCTGTGGCAAGGGCCACGGTTGAGTCTGTCGCCGAGAGGCTGGAGGCCGACGTGATCCACTTGGACGCCCACACGCTGGGCGAGATCATCGGCAAATATCTGGGTCAAGACGCGTACGCGAACAAAGGACCCTACATCATGCTAGGCTTGGAAGTAGAGGCCCTTAACGGCAGGCTTGTGCCGACGACCTCGGGGTCGCCTCCGACGGGAGGCGATACAGATTTTGAAGCTGGTGGCCGCGAATCCGTCGTTGTCGGACCGGAAGCCATCAGGACGCTCCGGAAGCTGTTCCATGGCGAGGTGGACAGCAAACCCGAGGGCAACCGCTGGGACGACCTGAAGATCGGCCACGTTCTGGAACAGATTTTGTCGGCGGCCGAGGTCAAGCTCAACGACAACCCTTCGGGGAGCCGTCGGACCATCGTCCACCTGCACAACTTTGTCGAGTTGCACAAGATCAAGGAGGGCTCTCTCATCGTCTCGAAGCTGCGGGCCGCCGTCGACCGGCTCCTCCGCGAGCAAGGCAGACAAATAGTGCTCGTCGGTTCCTCCAACTGCTCCCCCGAGCGCGCGGGGCCTGCGGATTACGCCAAGGTGCCGATGCAGGTCAGCTCCGATCTGGACGCGCACTGCTTCGCCGTCACGCCGACGATACCGGAAGAGCAGCAGCGCCGCGTGGCGGCGGAGGATGTAACGCAGACCAACTTGACCAACCTGGCTCTCCTCATGGAAGCTATGCTCGGTGAGGAAGTGACCTTTTGTCTGGAATCCAAAGAGGATACACGGTCTGGTTTAGTCCCGCAGCTCGGTTTCACAGTTTTGAAGTAAGTTGGTTTTTGTTTTCCAGCGTCGTCGTGTCCTGCATGTGACGCAAATAACCCGTTCTTGGCTAGAAGTCCGCAAGGCTTTTTGAAGCTCCATGGTTAACGCAATTTGTGATAGTGACGACCTGCTTTACAGGTTTGCAACTCGGCTTGTTGCCAAGAAAAGGCCCGATGCGCCGAGTAATGTTTGGGGTCAGGACGAACTCAATGAGGAAATGCGGAAGTGGCTAGAGCAAATCAAGCAGGCGGCGCAGAAAGCCATGGAGTCGGAAGATGGCCTCAAGAACTCGACGGGCAGGCGCCGGCGCCGTTCAGTCGACTTCACACCATTCTCGGCGTCAAAGCTCAAAGAACTGCGCGGGTCCCTGTCGGGCCACCGCGCGGACGAGGACGACGGAGGCGATCAGAACCAAGAATACGACAAGTACGAGCAGCAGATCCTCTCGGGCCTGGTCCGGGCCGAAGACATCAAGACCACGTGGGAGGACGTGGTCTGCCCTCCCGAGACCAAGGAGGCCCTCCAGTCCATGACCTCGCTGGTGCTCACCCGCCCCGAGGCCTTCTCGTACGGAGTACTCGCCAAGGAGCGCATCCAGGGCTGCCTCCTGTACGGGCCACCCGGAACAGGCAAGACCTTGATGGCCAAGGCCATCGCCCGCCAGTCCGGCGCTAACGTGCTCGAGGTCAGCGCCGCCTCCATCAACGACAAGTACCACGGCGAGAGCGAGAAGCGCGTGCGCGCTGTCTTCTCGCTCGCCAAGAAGATGTCGCCCGCCGTCATCTTCCTCGACGAGGCCGACGCCCTCCTCGGCTCGCGCTCGGGCAGCCGCGGCCGCGGCGGCTTCAGAGAGACCCTGAACCAGTTCCTCAAGGAGTGGGACGGCCTGACCGAGATCAAGACCTTTGTCATGGTGGCCACCAACCGGCCCTTCGACCTCGACGACGCCGTGCTGCGCCGCATGCCACGCCGAATCCTCGTCGACCTGCCGCTCAAGGACGCACGACTCAAGATACTCGAGGTGCTCCTGCGCGACGAGCGCCTCGGCCCGGCAGTCAGCCTCGATGACATCGCGTCCCGGACCGAGATGTGCTCGGGCTCCGACATCAAGAACATCTGCGTCGCGGCCGCCATGGAGGCCGTCAAGGACGAGATCAGGGCCCGCGACGCCAGCCCGGACCCGGACGCCCACGTCTTTCCCGAGCACCGCACCCTCACGGTCGACCACTTTGAGCGTGCCCTGAAGCAGATCGGCGCCAGCATCAGCGGAGACATGGACTCGCTCAAGGCCATCCGCAAGTTCGACGAACGCTTCGGGGACGCCCAGGGCCGCGGCAGCCAAAAGGTCCGTGCCGGCATGGGCTTTGCCGTGGGCGCCGTGCCTCCCCGGTCGGGTGACGCACGCGTCCGCCGTAGCGAGTCCTGAGCAGGCAATAGGGATGGTGTTTTGTCTGTTGTTTCGATCCACGGCTTTGTATACAATTCGAGCCTTGCTATCTAATCTTGAATGGCCATACTTGGGCGTTGTGTCACTAGCTATACTAGGGGAAAAAAAAGAAAAAAAAAGAGCACGGGCATGCAACAAGGAAACACACTTAGACGCCTGTAAAATGCTAGCTTATAGAAGTCATTAAATAAAACAGTCCAAAAGCTACCGATGTTACAGAACGCCAATTTCCCAATGCTGCACTGAACGCCTTTTCGAGGATTGGTCAAGAAACATCTGCCTCCTCTGATGCAAATCACCATGTTCGAAATCGTCGGCTTCTGGGCTTTCCCCGAGTCGAAGTCCTCGAGTTCCACAGCTGAACTTGGACGCCCAGCTGCTCATACAACGCCTCCACCTCCAACGGATCAACGCTGATCCCCTGCAACGCCTGCGAATTGCTTGCTTGCGAGGCGTTATTCCCCGGTGCTCGGACGCTTACTCTCGCGTCCGTGACTATCCAGCTCCTTTGCACATCGGTGCAGATATGCGTCGAGAGGCTGTCAACCTTGGCATCGACGGCTCTCGCGAGCCTTGCCAGGTCGCCCTGGTCAGCTTCACAGATTCCGTCCAGCAAGACGCTAGCGCTGCCTGCGATCGAAACAGCTCCGCCTGCAGTCTCGGCTACTCCCACGCAAGCCAGGGCGTCAGACGCAGAAACGCAAAATGACGAGAAAGCTGTCATAACTATGGCGACATCTTGCCGGGCAGGTCCATCAGTCATCATC
The DNA here is from genome assembly GCA_031306065.1 of Pseudopyricularia cyperi. Classification (NCBI taxonomy): domain Eukaryota; kingdom Fungi; phylum Ascomycota; class Sordariomycetes; order Magnaporthales; family Pyriculariaceae; genus Pseudopyricularia; species Pseudopyricularia cyperi. Next base: position 6,427 of record JASAOQ010003291.1, on the reverse strand, counting down.
AGCCAGACCGCAAGTGTCGGTTGGAGATTGATGGCCAAGCCCATCATCTCAACCAGTAAAAAGAGCTTTTTCGCTGGCAATTCGGCACCGCCTGCTTCTGTCTTTATCCCCCCGATCGCCGACAGAATGGTAGCCATCAAGGCAAGGACAGCCGCTGCCTGACCAGCCTGAATCTCCAAGGGCAGGCAGGACCGTTCAAGAAGCTGGCTGAGAGCTCCGCAGTACAGCCGGAGTAGAGGCCAAGCCTCATGCATCCTTTGAGTTGCCCTTATCACGGTTGGCAGCATGCAATTCAGCATGAACTCAAGGATGTGCACGTCCTCCAAGCATTTTTTCAAGATCTCAACCTCGTCGGCGATCTTGTTGTTGGCAACTGCTACCTTGCAGTTGTTGTAGAGATAGTAGAAAAGCTGAGAGTATGCCTTGGTATCGCCCTCTTGAAATCTGATGCCATAGGCCAAGATCCCAGCCAAATGAAGCTGAGGATCTTCGAGTGATGGAGAGTACTCGGCACTGATGCGGTAGTAAAATGGGTCCACGGGGCAAACATCCACGCCGTACGCCTTGATCAAGCCGATGACTTGTCGGACGAAATCGACGTATTGGAGGTGCTCAATGCGGTTGGGTTTGATGGTTGACAAGTCTCGCTTCATCTGTTCCATAACGGCTCTGAAAGCTTTTGTGAGTTCACTCTTCCTTTGCTGCTGCGTACTGGTTTGTTCCTCCCTGAGACTGCGCCTCCAGGAAGAGACAGAAGAGGCAAAAAGGTCGCGTGCCAAGTTGTAGCCGAGGGTTGTTTTGGATGTGAAAATTGGCTCGCCCATAGCTTTGATGTTGTGGTGGCGTAAACAATCCCCGAAATTGGGTACATACTCAAGTGTTGACTCTGGACCTGCAAGACAGAGAAGCCACATTCCGTCCAGGGTCATGCCGAGATCTTTGAAGTCGAGAGTTGCACCCTTCACCAAAGTTGCAGTAAATAGGGGTAGATATCTCCGCCGTACAAGTGAGAGATCTTGCGGCGTCTTTTGGAAAAGGCCGTACCTTCCTTGTGAGAAAAATCTCGACAGGCGCTGTAGTTTGACAAATAGTGCGTTAGCATGTGCTCGCGTCAGGGTTTTGTGGAAAAACACCCTTCCTTGACCAATATTTTCAGATGGCTTACCGTAACGCCAGCTTGTATAAACCGGCTGGCGATTCTGCCCGAGACAACAATCACTTTTTCAGCACACAAGCTCTGCTTGGATCCAGCACGATCAGATACGCCCGTCTCCAAGACATCCAAAACCCGGTTCGCAACGGAAAACAGAGCCTCGGCAAGATGGTTGTCGACCAGCTTTGGTTTGAATTAAGAATTAGTCTTTGCTCCGCATGCAATACCCGGCAGGGCGATCTCTTCGCCGTCTTTTTCCAGAGGCTTACCTGTATAGCTTCGTCGGATGCATTCTGTTCTTCGGCCGCCTCTGAGTTGCAAGAATCCTGGTAGTCCATGGCATCGTCAATCCGGTCTACGTAGTTCGCGACGGTTTCGAGGGCGACAAGCAAGACCTGCCAGTCGAATCCTGCACTAGACACGTCAAGCTTGGTAAAGACTTGAGAAAGTTGTTCTTCAAAAGACAGTCAGCCAAGTTGAGCATTTCGGGAGACCAGAGAATTTACGATTATATACTGACTTGTATTTAGTGAGTACGTAGCTGCTTTGAGGGACGGAGCAACTTTGACCACCTCCAAGGATGCCTGAACGGAGCAGTAGAGAATGTCCATGGCAGCAGCTTTGTTCTTGGCGACCATCGTCTCGACCAGATCCCTGCCAATGTTGTCACTTGCATCTTTGGACAAAGCCGAGAGCTGTTGCTGGATGTCAGTCTCTGCAGTAAGGTATTGGTCGAGAGTCTGCCGGAAGACACTATTCTGCCAGGACAGAAAATGTCTGTATACCGATGCCCCCTCGTTGGCAGAGACGATGAAGCGTGACAGCTGTGACCACGCCCTCAAATTGATCAAAACAGCTTCTCTATGCGAGCTCCCAGGGACAACCAGCTTCTCAATAAGATGCACCCCAGGACGCACATCCGGAAGCGCCGCCCAGAACAGGGTGCACAAGAGATCATGATGGTTCCTCAGGGCCGCTAATTCGTGCTGATGAATAGTCTGCTCCTTTAGAAACTGGCGAGAATGGTTGGGGACTATTCTTGTCACCAAGTTCTTTATGTCTTTTACGACGCCCAAGGCTCTGAGACGCTTAAGTACCAGGGCGACGATCTTCACAAATATGTGAAAGCAACGGTCTTCGGCGCATATGGATATATCGGGGTTGCCTGATGACAGTTGTTCGAGAAAGAGAGGAGATTTGTAAACTTCCTCGTTCCTTAGATGAGCCAGGTTCTGGGAGCCAAAAAAGTCGAAAATCAGCCCAATGATACCGGTGCATTTTCCCCAGCCCCACTGGTAAATCAGATAATGGCATCTGCCTAACAGTGATCGACAGTAGTCATTGAAGCTGGGTGGCTGTTTGGGGTTCTTCTGGTAAAGGTAAAATACGCGTTTGAGCAGAGCCTGTGGAACGGCCCAGCCGTCCAATGGCGTACAGTGACGAGAACCGGCAACGAGTGTACCACTGTCGTTGAACTCGGCCAAGGGGAGAAGAATGAAGACAAACTTCCATGCATGCTCCAGCATTTGGAGATCCGAAGTGCCGGTGAGCTCCGGAGTGAGGATGACAGAGCCTAAGATATCCCAGAACCCACCCCGCGGGATTTGAGCAGCCTGCAGTGTTCTCATAAGGACTACCCAGAGAATAACTTCACCTCTTTCCGATTTGATGCCGAGTTCCCGATGACGGAGTTGCTGGAAATCAATATAAGCATCCTCGATGGACCCTAGACCAAGCGAGACCAATAGTCGACAAGCAACCTTGGCCAGCCTTCTCAAGATATCCTCCACTTGAAAACCCCGAGCTACGAGAGCTGGTGACTGTCGACACAGCCTAGAGGATAAAGAGGTGACCAAAAGAATCCTCGGCAAGACCTGTAGCAAGTTTCGATAATGGAGGCCGCTTGGAGAGCCTTGCCGAGCTTGACTGTTGAGGGTGGCCTCAGTTCTGTCGGTAAAGCTGCGCAAAAGATCGAGCATTCTTGACACCAATGACCCTGCGTCGGCGCTCTCTTCGAAGCTCACAGCTTTCTCCAAAAAGTCCAACAGAAAATCGGAAGCCGCAACCGCTTCCGGGCTCAAGAGGCTGCCGGACTGGGTGAGCTTTTCGAGGATGAAATCAACAAGAACACCAAGCTCAGATGATGTATTTGCGTCCCAAGGACCCCAACGGAGAGTCTTTTCTCCCAATTGAAAGGTAATCCTAGGCCGGGGTTGACTGGTCTTCTCCATCAACTGCTCGTCGTGCAGACTTTGGAGTCGCCCCATGCCGATGAATGTGCTCTCGTGGAAGTAAACATCCGCATCGAGGGGGAACACCTCGAAATGATGTGTGTAGTGGCTGCCAAAAGGGCCAAGGCCTCGCAGCTTCTCGTCTCTGGGCCCTGCAATATCGACATTGGTCCATGTCGTATCTACTAGCGCGGGTAGAGGGTCTGCGGCATGTGCGAACTGCGGCGCGTCTATGTCAACAAACCGTGGTTTGGTTTGTTTACGTTGACGAGGCTGAGCACGAACAGGTGATTGCAAGCTTTGCGGTGCGCCGGAGGAATTAGTACGGACAACTGGTGAAGTTAGCTCCCGGGTCACTGAGCCGCCGTTGATGAACCGGTCCATGCGGGCCGCTGCAGGACCCAGTGCCAACTTGTTTCGACGGTAAGATGCATCCAAATTCCTCTTTCGGGCAAGAAATGCAAACTCTCCCGGTCGGTTGACCTCAGTGGTTTCGAGTTGCGCAGGTCTGGCAGCCGGAGGTTGAGGAGGGCGGTCTGCTCTTGATGGGCGTTTGGAATACTTCAAACGCCCGCGAGCTGGAGGAGCAGTACTGGGTATGCCTTCTGGGGACACTGAAACATCCAGCTGGGTCTGCTTTAATCTCCGTCCCATATCACTAAGGCTCGTAGTTCGCTTGAGGTGCTTTGAAGCAGTCGAGGGATTTGGTGAGCATTGAACTAAGGGGGATCTCGACATTGCCGCTGGCGCAAATGAGTTCCCCGGCTTGGCTACGGGCTCATATGAGGCTCTTGGCCTTATCCTTCCTGTTTTCCAGTCTCGCAGCACTGATAGTGCATCAATGTTGTCAGGGCGGTTACCAAGGTTAATCTGTTTGCGCGAAGGGCTTGTCTTTCCCCGATTGGGCGCTCTCTTTGCGGCCCGCGCTGCAATCCGCAGGAACTGGGGAGCATCAGGTTCGACGACGTCAAGGACGCTGAGCATGGGTGGTGTGACTGGCTTTGCAGCTGAGTTTCTAGACCGACGAGCAGTCTCAGCTTTGGCTAGGTGACTTGACGTTGCCGTCCGTCTTTCAGGTCCGGCCCTATTTTCTCCGGGCTCTGCGACGAGCAAAGAGGTAATCTTCCGCTGCCTTGTCTTTGTCGGGTGGGCACCATTTGTGCGATGTCTCCGTTGTTTGGGTTCGCTCGAATCTGTCCTCCTTCTTGTCATCCTAACCACCATTCCATCAATAACATCCTCCTCGGGTATATCGCCGTCGTCAAGGAATAGTTGCTCGAACAAGTCAGGGGTTTTGGTGGTCCTTGGAGAAACCAAGGCCCCAATTACAACTTCGTTTTCCTCATATTTATCGTACATGCCATTATCGTCGTCGGAAAGAAAGTCTAGAAGGGCGTTGGCAGAAGCAGAAGGTGGTTGTTGCCTCTGCTTGGGCAGTGCCACACCTTTTCTGGGGATTTGTTTAGGTGATGAAGGGGGGCTCAGACGACGCGATGTTCCGTTCCCAGCGCCCCGCCCCTTCAACTGATCAAGTCTTAGCCAGGATGCCGGAAGTACACCTCGAATTTTCTTCACATGTATTCGCATACTTTCCGAGTCGGTCTCATTGCCCGATGAGTCGGCTTCATCTGAGCCGGCAGTATGGGCATCGTCATCGGATATATTAATCACTGCTGGTGCCAGTTCCCGTACCCGAAGGGCCGGCGAGGGTGTCGCCGCATCAGAGGCCTCTGGGTTCGGCTCATCTATGCCATCAGGGGCCAGAAGACTTCGAATCCGTCGTGGCTTCCCCTGTCTGTCCAATGGAGACGCTTCCAAATCACGTTTAGAAGGTGGTTTGAACCGCGGGGGCGGGGGCGAGTCTTTGCGGGCAGAGGTATCCGTCCTTCTCCGTTTCGAGTTGGATGAAAGATTTGTGAGACTGCGCCTCTTTGACTTTGTACTACTGCCCGTCCGACTTTGTCGAAGCAGTTCGTCTATCGGTGGCAAATCATCCTCTGCCATGCTTGTATCCGCCGTGTCGTGTCCGGGACTGGGCTGACCACTAGAAACAGCCCGCATTTGGGAAGATGCCCTAGGAGACGGCGAGAGTGCAAGTTCATCTCGTTCATCGTCCAGAGACATGGCACCAATCGACTGGCTCTCTCCTGACTCCCGCTGATCCGCAGCAATCGACTGACTGTCATCGTCCGAGAATTCGTTATCTTGAGAGTCTTCGTTCGTCTTCCGCCGTCGGGGCTCCGCTTCCTCTTGCACGACGCGGACAGGCCTGAAGCCGTGTGCTTTCATGAAGCGGGTGTACTGAGCACCCTCGAGCTGATATGGATGTTCTTGGATCGGCTTCCGTGGCCGCAAGGAGCGCTCGAGTCTGACAGCCGCCTGGCGTGAGGGTGAAACATAGTTGCCATGTGAGACTGAGGGCAGAATAGGTTCGACGTCCGGGGGAGCTTCATCGCCAATGGAAGGTTCTGGCCGAGCCGGGAAGGCCGAGAGTGTTATCTGAAGGCTTCCCTGGGGCGTTTGTCGTTCTGGCCCTGGTTCGAGTGGTAGGGAGACAGCCAGATCTTCTGGCGGAGGAGACAACGGAGAAGAGCTAGTCAGTGGGCTGTTGGTTTCGGTGCCCCTTGGTGTTGTGGCACCGGTGGGAGTCGTCTGATGCCGTGATCCGGAGACATGTCGTGGTGGGGAGCTGGGGATGCTCCAGATATCGGTAAATGGCGATGTAATCGGCGGCGGTGGCCCTGGATCAAAGGCAGCTGTCGGACTGGGTGGGCTTTCGAAGTCGTCTTCATCCGAGTCCGGGACCTCGCCCGATTCCTTCCAGTTTGGCATTTGGCGCGAGAAATGATCATCATGACCCGGTCGAGAGTCTTATGGATTTCGATCCATGAGGCTAGAGTCGGCATATGTGGTTTGATTCCCCCATAATATGAATCATTCGGACGTGTTTTCTGCTACTGGTACAAGCGGCAAAGGCGGTAGGTACGCAGTGTTTGTATGCATCGATTTGTCCGTGCCAACGGTAGGTAGGGACCGGGAGGGG
>JASAOQ010003282.1:7230-24334 GCA_031306065.1 Pseudopyricularia cyperi | reverse complement strand
GGCTGTAATATTACAGGCTTTGTGATTTTAACAAACTATCCAGAGGAATTGGCCAAAAGCTAGGGCGTGTCTTCTAAGTAATTAGTACATGAACAAGTAGTAGGTAGGGACAGGGGCATAAAGGCTATTGGCTAATCAAGGTTATGTTCAACTCCCACATGGGCCTCCGTATAAGCAGTTCAGACTCGTGGTTGTCTGATAACCATCTCGAGCCCATTAACAACCCGATAACAAACTCCGATGTATACCATAGTTCATAAGCCTTTCTATTCACTGCGGTCTTCCATTTCTAATATTCTTGCGAAGCAGGTAAAATCAACCAGTCTAGAGCTAGATCTAGAGCAAAACCCAAAAAAACACTGGCGCAGTTTGTATATACAGCTTCTTACCACCCTCCCTGGTCACTGCTTGGCCTGTGATAACCAAGATATCCAACATCAGCCCTTTCTACACAAAGAATATATGAATGATTCAAGCTGCTGGATCTCAAAACTTATAGGGGGTGGGGTGCCAAACTTCCTAGGGTATTCATGCTGGTATAGCTTCTCGTTCGGGTTCTGGCTTGGTCGCTTCAGACTCGGCTGGGACCCTATCCTTGAGGTTTGTTTGCGGGGCATTGGGCAACGCCGAGACGCCTGCTACCTCCGCCTCTAGGGCAGCAAGCTCGTCTTCCACTTCGTCCTCGTCTTGATTTGACATGCTGTTTCCAAGCATTTCGCTGATTTCCTGTGCGAGCCACCATCTGAGTATTAGCATGGACAGAGCGCGCGACAACAAACGACAGCCATTCCAAGACATGGCTGTTATCGCAATCGATGGGCCTACCTTTTGATACGCAATAGCATCTGCAGTTTCGCCCATCAGCTTTTCGACATGCTCTATGCCTCCCATCTCTTTGTGTATCTCCTCGAGCACCTTTGTTCCTTGCTGAAGACCAAATACAACATCCTTTTGTATCAGAGCAAACTCGACACTATTTGCCAGCTTCTCAAGTTGGTCTAACTGGGCGTCCGTTTTTGCGAGCAGTGACTCCTGATACTTCTTGCGCCGTAATGCTAAAAGTGCTCTTTTCTTGTCGCCTTGCTCGAGCATCTTTTTAGCAATCTCTGTCTCCTTGTCTGTCAAGATAGTGATTTTCCTCTGGTAGCGATGGAGTTTGTCACGTTGGTTTTTCAGATCGAGGATGGCCCTGTATTAAAGAAGGCGATGCCCAGTTCGTCAGATTCGAGACCAGTTTCGGTGGCGGGCCTGAACTCGAGGCGTAACGTACTTGTCCTGAGCGGTGACCTTGCTCCCGTTGTTACCCATACCTGCGAATAGCACGCACTGCTATGGTAAAGGGCAGCAAGATGCGGAGTTCAATAGGCAAGGTAGGAGGCAACCGTCACCAGCATTCGAGACGGTCGATATCGAGGGTACAGTGCACAAAGAGACGGTCAGTCAGATTTCATTGCCAAGTCACGCGTCGTGTCGTGGTGTTGTCGCAGAGTCCCAGCAGCCGCATGGTTGCAAGATAGGACTAGGAGATAGGCGCATCCATGCTATGTTGTAACAGTCGTCATTCATCTATTGCTGCACTGCACGGAGCTTTCCCAGGTGTTGGTAGCCCACGCGAGAAGGATGCAACGTCCCGGCCCCTAAACAGGCCCGTCAAATCGCCAAGTGCCCCCGCTTTTGCATTCCCCCCACCGCACCGCACATGCATCATTTCGAGGTACGTACCTCAAAGTGGCTGAAGCAGATGAGTAATTAGTACAATACCTGCTGTGTGGCGCCACCTTGCCCAGCTCTCATACATTGTAATTAGCGTACAGTGACATGCTCCCCTCATCCATCCTTGTCGACTGCCTGCCTCTCCCCGTGATACCATTGCATTATTTTTTAATATAGCAGCTTCTTGCTTAACCTCCTTTGCTAGGTGCAAGCTTCAAGGACCTTGCAATCGGCTACCACGCTAGCCATCTGCTTCACCAACGAGAAACAAAAACCATCTCTCCCCAGCAAGCCGAGCATGTCCGACGCCGTGAGTCCACATAAATCCTGGGTTTAAATCCCGAGTCCCAAACCTTCTGGTTCATGCCGAGTTGCTTCTGCGTCGCCACAAAGCCATGCCGACTTTGGTAGCGATAACCAACTAACCCTCTGCCATTCTCGCATCAGAACAAAGTCTCGGGTACTGCAGTGTCGGTCCCGGAATCTCCCACCACAGCCAGACCTTTTGAGATGGACGACGACGATGTTCAAGACACGAGCGGGTTGGAGTCGCCCCGCCCTGCGCCTGGTACCGCGTCTACAAGTACAAGCGGTGCAGCGGCTTCGGCGAGAGTCGCAGGCGATGCTGCATCCACAAAGCCTACTGCGCCTGTTACTGAAGCACAGAAACACCATATGATGCTCAAGGAGGCTTTCCCCACGCTTGACGATGCCGTCATCAGGGCAGTTTTGACCGCTAGCGGTGGAAAGATTGATCCGGCCTTCAACGCTCTCCTGCGTATGCCTGGTTCCGCAAGTCCTTAAATCGGTTGCCTCAGCTAATGCTTAACAACGTTGTCCTCCATAGAGATGACCGATCCCGAATCCGCCAGTCGCGAGGTGGAACCCACACCACCGCAGCCCCCACGACCGACACCAGGCGTCGAGGGCGCCACGGCGCAGTCGCAATTGGAGGCCGACGAACGCTATGCCCGGCAACTCGCGCAGCACTACGAGAACGTCGGCGCATACGAGGACCGCACGAGTCGCCGGCCGGCCCGTCAGCAGACAGGCCTGGACCCTAGCAGGAACTACGGTCGTCAGGGTTCAGGCAGCCGCGAGCCGGAGCGAAACTTTATAGACGACGACCTTCCCGTGATCCGGGAGAACCTCCGCAAGGGCTTCCAGGAGACGCAGAAGACGGTCAACACCTGGTTTCAGACGATCAAGAAGCGCATCGATGAGGAGTTCAGCGAGGAGCCCCAACAGGGACAGCAGGGTATGGGCCGCGGCCAGCCATCGCGCGCAGGCCAGGGTCAGTTCAGAGGTGGACGAGCCAGTGGGGATGCAAATCGGCGCAGTGGCGATTATGAGCGATATGATGCAGACCCCCAGGTCCTGAGCGATGACTTTGCCGGTATGAAGTTTAACAACGACGGAAGTAAGTTGATCTCTATCCCTTATCCAGGTAATAGTCGCTCACATGTCCTGCTCACAGCTCCTGTTGGCTGTGCCCAACCAAACCCCAACATATTCCGGCCGCCGCCACCATCCGTCTCGCCAAAGCCGGGCGCAGATGGCCGCAAAGTCGCATTTCGGGACGGCACCGAAGAAATTGGTGATCCGTACAACGTATCGCCTCAATCAACCGGCAACGCGCCGGCGGTAGGGGCCGGAAAGCCGAGCAAATGGCAGCCACTCTCGACGGTCGAGCCAAGCCCGATCGCGGACAACGACCCGTTCAGTTTGGGCGACAGCGACGACGACAAGGACAGCATTCACACGGGCACTGGTTCGAAAGCACGCGGGCACAAGAAGACGGCCTCGTCTACGTCGGGCGGTGAGATCAAGACGGAGGACGCGGAGCGGCTACGCAAGGCCGCAGCCGAGGCTATGAATGACAGCCTGGTGGATTCCAAGAAGGTTGGAGAGACCTCGGTCAAGAAGGACTAGCGGTCAAGTCTTTGAGTGTCTCATACGTGCTTTCACTAGGCTCAGTTCCTTATCGGTCATTTTGCGATTTGAGTGCTCGTGAGAAATGTTGCGTCTCGGTGGTACAATTTATTGTGTATGTCAAAGAATGATCCAGTCATGAGGAATAATAAATATGTAGGTAGTCAAGGTTCAGATCAGCAAGTCAAAAAAAGCTGCACGGGTTGTATCATCTGTAGTACGATATGCCTGTTTAGTTTCAGGTAAAAACCCAGGCACTTATTGGAAAACTTGAAAAAAAGGAAAGTCGATTCATTTACATTCCCTCAGAACTGGTATATAACGCCAACAATGCAAAACCATATGACCTCCAAACGAGACGATCATGTGCCGTCCGCATGATTCCGGGCCCTCCGACAATGAGCAAAGAATAGGCATTTGCAAGATGGCTCGTCCCCTCGAACAATATATCTAGACAAAAGGTTAGGGCTATGCCGACCAAAACACAAAGGGCCATAAAGTTGACATGCTGTGGCGCAAAAAGAGAGGCGGAAACTTCCTCTGCAGTGCCAACCAACGTGTCCAAATATCAAAACAACAAATCATGCAGTCACAAAGCTCGAGACTTTGGATGTCACCAAGAGGGATGGAACTAGTCGATTTGGATATATTTCACTCGTGGCGCAAAGGCCGCTGGGCGGCGCTCGTTTTCGATCGGATGCTGCCTGGTTTGCGGAGTATATGCAACATCCCTTGCAATAAAAGTGTTAGCATTTGAAGAAACGGGCCTGTTTTGAGGGGTGGCTTACCTGTAGTTCCCAGGCGGCACCATCCGCGCCCGACCTAGCTCCCCGGATTGATCTGCGGCACCATAGCGGTCGAACCTCACCGAGGGCCTCTCATCGGCGTAGATGTGTTGCAGCTGGCTCGGCGCTTCCTCTGCCCTTGCATAGTACCGTCGGTACGGTTCTCTCGGAAGATCACCGTGATGGTGCGCTGATGTGGGTTCCTGGTTCCTGGATAGTTCTCGTTCGTGTGGCAAAAGATGGACTTCTCTGGATGCCAGCACATCCCTGGAGTAGGCTGAAGGACGACAATCGTTCTGGCCCCCGATCATGGGCATACGTGCGAAGTGATACGTCATCGATTCGCGGTCCTGCGCCGTCTGGGTGTATTGGTCACCAGGGCGGTTTGAATGTCCTGGCGCGAATGGAGGCATGTTTGCTGGATGTCCCCGGTTGTCTGCCAGTATTTCCCGGCTTCCTTCCGCCGGAAGGGACTGGTCGAGCGGTCTCAAACGTCTGTCCCAGTCTTCAACCTGAATTGGCCGGTCTGCCGTTCCAAGGAGGCTCGCCTCAGTATAAACAGGATAATGTCTTTGAAGCTGGGAAAAGCCTGTTGGTACAATGTCACGCTGTGACGGCCAAGCCTGCTGGGCTGCCTGTGGTCGCGAAGAGCCACTCTCAGCATGCTGTGGTTGTGAGTAAGCAATCCTGTACTTCTCTCTATCATCAAGCATTATGGAAGATGAGCCATGGTCCCTCTCCCGGATACCGATTGCGTCCGACAACCTAGTCTGTATAGACGGGGAGCTCGCTCCATCGTAACGATACCTAGCTGCTGCGTTGTTGGATCCGGAAAAAAGAGGTGCGCGCTCGTTTGCGCGGCCAATATAAACAGGTTGCTGCGTCGAACGTTGTATTGGGCTCCGAGAACGTCGCCGCTTTGGCACGCTAGGGGACCGTCGCTCGTAGACTCGCGGAGGTAGGGCGCGGATAAAGATGGGGCTGTTGTTGTTTTCTGGAGATCTAGGCTCTATGGATGGAACCAGGTAGTCTTTGAGCTCCACGCCGTGTGCTCTTGGAGGATTCAATACCCTTGTGTCCCTTAAACGGCGAGGGCTATTCGGAGACAGCTCATCGTTGGGCATCCTTTGCTGCTGATTTGCTCGGTTGTGTTCACTTCTTAGAGAGGCGTGCTGCTGGCTTTGTGCATCGTAGGCTTGTAAGGGCGGCAAATTTGAATGGGTTTCGACGCGAGGCGGAGCACCCAATCGAGCAGACATCTCCAAGGGCATTTGCGTATGGCGAGCTCGGTCCCGCGCCTGCTCCCAACGAGTCTGCGCAACAGCCTCGTAACGCCTAAAGTTTGCCGAGTTGAACCTCCTGTGCGATACCACGCCAGAGTCGGCTGGAATAGGGGCCGGTTGGACCCTTTCTTCACGGCCACGAACCACGTATCCCGGTCGATACGGGTCTGGCCTATGAGGTTCCTGGACGCGGGGCGATGGTCTGTCATCATCCACATCAGCAGCCGGGTCGCTCTCATCGGTTTCCGAGGTGTCATCTTCGCTGTCGTCATCATCGTCGTCGTCGTTCTCTTCATCGTCCGAATCCTCCGAGTCTGAGATGACTATGACTTCTCGCAGGATCTCATCCAGCTGGTCGCGGCCAGTCTCTTCGTCCCCTCTCCACTTGACTATAAAGTCTAGACAGGTGGCTTCAATTGCCTTTCTTGCGGTAGACCAGCCATGTGTCCTCCAGAGATCGTCGTACGTGGTGTGGGTGTGGCGAATATGTGCCAGAACGGCGAGCTGCACGCGTCGGGACAGCGTAATATCGGCAGCCAAGCCAACTGTCTCTCCACCTCCCTGCAGAAAGCGGTTATTTACTTGCAGCGCTATATGCGACTGCGAGGTGTCTCGGTACTTACTTTGCGAAAAGACCGGTCAATGACCATCTGGCGGTCGGTATTCGGCATACGCGGAAAGAGATCTCTAATTGCCGCATCTGCTTGGGCGTTAATCTCTTCTTGAGTCTCCGGGATCGGCTCTGGGCGTTTGTCACTAGCTGCCTCGAGAATATATTCCAACGGTTGACCCAATGAAGTTCTAGCCTGCTCGACGATGGTGCGCCTGATGTGATGCCCAACTCGATTCATGTGAAGCCCTAGCTCGCTGCCATCGCCGTGGTCCATAGCCTGAACGAAAAATACGTCAATACAGAAGTCTCGCCGGCACATGTGTTGCCTCGGGTAAGATATCGGCCTTGGAGAAGATACAGCAACCGGCGTACCGAGACGATGAAAATCATAGCATCTTGCTCCCTAGAAAGCTCTTTACAGGCCTTGGTGAGGTCGGGGTTGCCAATCGGGACAAACTCGAATCCTGGCGGTGGAATCCTGTCTGTAGTGACCTGTGTGCCAAAAGGTCAGGATTTCATCTGTGGTAGAACGCATGGGGCAGGCTCGTGAGAGAACAAGCAGAAGTCACAGCTATCCTGCGAATGGAGACATCTCAACTTGGCGGAGCCATCCCTACCTTGAACTCCAGCTTCTTCTTCTTTTCTGTGTTCTCGACGATTTCAAAGTATGTAGTATGCTTTGTGGAAATGGCCGGCGCTGGCCGGCGCACAACGAGACCGGGCAGAGGGGGTCGAGACGAGGCCCATCTATCATTGCGGCGAGAAACTGTCTTCTTCCTATTTTTCTGGATACTTTTGCCTGTGCCCGCAGCAGCGATCTTCTTCTGCGACTTCTTTTTCTTGCTCGCCATTAGACTGACTTCTACCTTTCCAGGATACTGGCATCGGGTGCCGGTGTAAGATTAGAAAACACAGGCGACCAAAGCCACCTTTTTCTGTACGGAAATATGCCAAATATGAATTCTTGGGAGTCCTTTGGGGTCAAGATTTTGTCCAAATGGAACGGCCGGGCTCTCCGACGACGCGCGCACGCGTGGCAACGTGCTACAACTTGTGTTGCTTCGCGCGACAGCACAGCGAAAAACGCTCGAGCAAACCCAGTGTGGTTCTCGGAGCTCGTCTGCTGCAATTGACGGGATCAAAGAAAGTGAGGAATGTCGTCGACAAGGTCGAGACGATGAGCCCAACCGCAGGAGGGTTTGGGCCTCAATGCCAGCCGGGAATCCGCACTTCAAGACCAGACTGAAGCAGTTTACCAGGTTGTGCAACTGGCAGCGTGACAACAAGAAAATGACGGGTCTAACGGAAGCAACAGAAGTTCTATCATCCAACGGACTGGCTGCGATCACCACTGTTGATCTGCGTGGCAGCAGAGAATCGCGAGCGAGAGTATAGTATGGTTGTTTGGGAATGAGACTCGTGACGTCGCGGGAGTGCGCGCGTGCGAAAATGGCATTGAAATTGGGCAGCGAAAACATCCGGTGGTGGGGGCAATTTGGTTCGGCTTACATAAGGTGGGTAGTTGCCCAATTAGGTACGCCGACATTCAATCAAACGCCGAGTGACTCAAATCCACGTGACATCCAACGGCACTGCCAGATTGAAGGCATGCGCCGGTGACTTTCGAGGCTTCTGAGTTGCTTTTAAAGTCATCCTGCCGTCCTGATCAATATTCTGGTCTACTTTCGGAGATAAACCTGCTATCGGGTTATTCTCTCCCTTCAGCACCATCCGGCGCATGTTTCTCTGATACTGTCCGCCAATGATGGTGTAAGGACGGGAGAGCTTCAGCACCAGCGTGCAGTTCTGGGATGGAATTTCTCGGTCTTCCTTCTTAATTCTCTTAGTGCAAGTTTGATCAAAAAGCTTGGGCGCAAACGCCTTAGCAGCTAGCCACCCGCCATCATGTCTGACTTGAATTTGGGAGCATCCTTCATACCGGCGTTGCATAAGCCTGCTGCATTGCTGCCCATTGCAAAGCACAGGGACAGCTTACTGTACGCAGTAGAGACCAACCAAATCACTGTTGTCATTGGGCAAACCGGATCCGGGAAAACAACTCAAATCCCACAGTTTCTCGAGAAGGCCGGTTGGTGTTCAGATGGCAAGGTTATTGCAGTTACGCAGGTACGTTCCTCGTCCTCGAGTTGTTTCCATCCCGCTGTGCTAGCAGAGCGCTGACTTCTAGCAGCCCAGGCGAATTGCGGCTACTACCGTGGCATTGAGAGTTGCAGAGGAAGTTAGCAGCGAGGTCGGCAAGGAGGTTGGCTATTCCATTCGTTTTGAAGACGTCACTTCGGAGGCTACACGCATCAAGTTCCTCACAGATGGCCTACTTATTCGCGAGGCTCTCGTGGATCCTCTGCTATCACGGTACTCGGTCATCATGGTAGACGAGGCCCACGAGAGATCGATCAGCACCGACATTGTACTCGGTCTCCTGAAGAAGATTCGAAAACGTCGACCAGAGCTCCGCATGATAATCAGCAGCGCAACCCTCCAAGCAGAGGAGCTACTCAGCTTCTTTACGACGCCACCAAGTCAGGCCAAGAATGAGAGTGGAGGATCCGATGGGACCTCGGGGATAATAATTAACCTCGAAGGCCGAACTTACCCTATCGATGTCCTCTACCTAGAGTCACCAGCGGAGGACTACCTAGCCAAGGCAATATCGACAGTTTTGGATATCCACGAGAACGAGCCCGATGGTGATATTCTCGTTTTCCTTACTGGAAGGGACGAGATCGAGACTGCGGTGGACACCATATCCGAGCGCGTAGCGCATATATCTGCTCAGTCCCGCGGTCTCTTACCTCTTCCACTATACGCCGGGCTTTCGACCGAGCAGCAAATGTACATCTTTGAAGAAGCGCCCGAAAACACTCGAAAGGTTATATTCTCGACGAACATCGCGGAAGCTTCAGTAACGATTGGCGGTATCGTGTACGTGGTGGACAGCGGCTTTGTCAAGCTCCGCGCATACAACCCCAAGACCGGCATAGAAACCTTGACGGTCGTGCCATCGTCAAAGGCCGCGGCCGCGCAACGGGCCGGCAGAGCGGGACGGACCAAGGCGGGGAAATGTTTCCGGTTGTACACGGAGGAAGCATACGCATCTCTCAGCGACGCCAACGCACCCGAGATCCAGCGTTCCAACCTCGCCCCATTTATCTTGCAGCTCAAGGCCCTGGGAATCGATAACGTTGCGCACTTTGATTTTCTGACGCCTCCGCCCCCAGAGCTGATGATCAAGGCCCTCGAGCTGCTGTATTCCCTGGGCGCCCTCGATGATTACGCCAAGCTGACGAAGCCACTGGGGCTTCGGATGGCAGAACTTGCAGTGGATCCGATGATGGCTAAGACGTTGCTCTCTGCCGAGTCGCACGGCTGCCTGAGCGAGATCCTTACGATAGCTGCCATGACGAGTGCCGGCGGTGACGTCTGGGTCCAGCACGATGGTGAGAAGAAGCAATTCGAGAGCAAGCGCAGGAAATTTGCGGCCGAAGAGGGGGATCATCTCACGCTACTGAACGTCTACCAGGCGTTTGTCACCAAGGGCGGCAAAGACCCGCGCTTCTGCCGCGAGCACCTGCTCAACCACAAGACCATGACCCGAGCGGTGAGCATTCGGGCGCAGCTCAAACGCTACCTGGAGAGGTTCGGGGTGCGCGTGGACGAGACACTAGCGCCAGGGAAGGCGGGAGCTGGAGGCAGCCCGCAAGAAAAGGCCGAACGGATCCGGCGCTGTCTAACGACGGGGTATTTCGCCCATGCGGCGAGGATGCAGGCAGACGGGACTTTTCAGAACGTGCAGGGAGGGACCGTCTTGCACGCGCACCCGAGCTCGCTCATGTTCAACAGGAGGGCCGACTGGGTCATATTCCACGAGGTCATGGAGACGGGCAGCAAAACCTTCATCAGGGACATAAGCAAGATCGAGAAGAGTTGGCTGCTGGAATACGCACCCGACTTTTACCAAGTCAAGTGACAAAACGGGCAATCACATCACGGGTTTAAGGAGTGTTTTGCCCTTTTTTTTTTTTTTGTTCCCCTCTTTTTAGAAATAATTAAATTTCAACATTGGAACAAGGCTCGCAAAGAAGTAAAGGAATGGACGAATGGTCAAACAGCTAAAAAGCCACCGCTCGGAGGCATCCTGATACAAAGAGACAGATCCTTTGCCGTGCGCAACGACGGCGCCGGCAAGCTAGTTGGAGGCATCCTTGTCGCAGCCGTTGGGCTTGGGAACCCTGCATTTGGAAGTACTTGGTATTGCGTATGTACCGATTATGGGTATGGAAAGTTGCGCAACACCGAACGGGCTACTGTAAGCCACGAAGATCCCGCTACACGCGATGGAGATGAGCGATGTGACGGGGTGGGAAACAAAGCGATGACGAGTTCGGATGTTTGTAAACAACACGCACGACTCAAGATTGTTGATAATAATTGAGTTTTTGGAGAAATAGGCTTTACGTATAGCTAGCTGGCTACGTAGTAACTATTCATGATAATTAAGTCATAGGCCGAGCCGGAGATGATTGATTGTGAATCGGCACAAGACGTGCGAGTTTATTGATCTGCGCCGCCTTCATAGTTTCCAGATCAAATAGCTGCGCCTTCATCTAAGACTTTTTTCTTTTCTTTCTCGGCATCAACAATGTCTAAAATTGGGGTGTTTGCGCTTACCATGCAGAACAACCTGTGTGCTGCTTACATGTACACTCACGAGTCCCACGCTACATGTAGGAATTAAAGACTTGTCTGCTACTGTCGCCCAGCATAGCCCAGCCCCCTATTCTTGTAGGATTGGGGGATTTGGGGGCGGCCTTGGTCGGCCTCGTCGCTTGCTCGGCAAGCATGACGGCATCTCAGCAGGCGTCTCATCGTTCAGAGGCGGGAGAGTAATTAGTGACTTATAGTTTGCAAGCAATATACCCGTTTCGTTCGTTGCCTCTGTAAACAAAATAATATCATTGCAAAGGATTGTTTTGTCTCTGATGGCATTCAATAACAAAGTACGGTTGTGTTTGATCCCGTCAAAATGCGGGCCAGGCTCTGATAAAGGCCTCATATAACTATTATTGGTATTGTTATCATTGTTATTTATCCAACTCAAAGCCGGTCAAGGAAGGTCCTTCATCTCCCGCCGTTCCCATCATTCCGCCCGAATGGCGGGCGGGTGGTTGTTGAAGAAACGCACCCCCTGAGAATGTGATCAGAGACGAGATTAGCGCTTGGGTCTGGGCCAAATTGTCGCCGGCGGGCTGACCAATCTTGGACGCTCTGTACCTGCAGCGGACATGCAAATGTGGGTCCCCGGGTGACAAGGGTGGCCTGGACCGGGTACCCCTGGTTTGGAGTGGGGGCTTTGCAGGGACCAAGGGTTGAGAGCAAGGGGAACAAGTGGAAAAGAAAAGGAGACGACGGCGGCATGTGGAATGGGGGATGTCGGGATGAAGAAAGCTTGGGACGAGTTGAGACTGAACGCTCTGAACAGCTAGCCGGACGGGAGCGTGGCAAATATGAATTGGGACGAATAAATAAATGAGTGAATTAATGGATAAATAGATGGATGGATGAACGGATGAATGGATGGACGGGTGCATAGCAGATAGATAGCCCTGCAGTCCCGGATCAATATTAGGGCGAAATTGCCATGTCCTCACTCGGTTGGGCAGTCCGACTTGGCCGTTTCCTGTCCCGCAATGCAAATTTGCTATTGCTTGTGCAAGCGCCAAAGGTATTGAACTTGACCGTATGTATTATTGTGCATTTACCTGGCGAGATAGCCTACCTGTCTACCGTACCGTACCGTACCGCTCCGTACCGTACCTTACCTTGGCTAGCCAGAAGGTAGCCATCCCCCATCCCCGTACGGACACACAAGTCAAGCCAGTGCTTGACATGCCATGCCCCCCGGGCAGAATATTGAAGTGAAGTCAGCTTTTATGGATTACAGGCCCTGATAGCATCTGCTACTACTGTAGTGGTAGTAGCATTACTACGTAAGTATAGTAGATAGTAATGGCAGTAGTACGTAAGGTAGTCCGTACCAAGTACAGTGCAACAAGGTACCTTGAATACACCCCCGGCACAGCCTCCCAGCCAATACCAGGTCCGTGGTTGCACGAACCCTTGCCCGCCGATTTCCTATTCTGTAAATGTGCTCCGCACCCATCACACCTGCTGCTCCCCAAATCTCTCGATCCCATCCCATCCCGTCCAACACGCTCCTTTCCCATTCTCTCTCTCCTTCCTTTCCCTGTGTGCGTGATAATTCTTCTCTCACGACAACACCAACCCCTAATTCCCTCACGTCCTCGTCGACGACAATCGTTTTTCCGCTCTTTTGCAAACAACCCCCCAGCCTGCCTGCAGGCGTTCACTCTTTTCTCACGCATTCCACACCAGGACAACGCCCAACTCGAGTCCTTCATTCATTCGTTTTTAACGACCTACCACTTCCAGCCCAGCCACGCGGAACTATCCACTCGTTCTCACTTCTTCTGAGGCCAGACGGACGGCCTAATCTGCTTGCTCACTGCCAATCGACCGGTCCAATTTGTGCCTCCTCTCTGCCACCTAATACCACCGAGGCCCCAACTAGGTGCTTTCTTCTCCGCGTTTCGCCAACTTTTAGTCTAAATTACTGCCCAAGGATACTTCTTTGCCTGTTGAGGAGCCAGCGCCAGTCACACCCTTCCCACGACCGAATACGAAATCGATATTTTCCCTTCATGGCTATGCTCGAGTTATAGCAAACAGTCGACATTCCGTATCCCACCTGCAGAAACCACACCCAGATACGATCTGCAACACGGGTAGCCTTTTTTTGCAAACTTGGTTGAAATCTTGAGATCCCACTCCCCGACTCGGTCAGCACCAGGATGGTTGCAGTCACTACCAGCAATGGAGGAGGCCTCTGGGGTTCGAGGTTCCCTTTGATGGCGAGGGACTCGGGCTCTTTGTTCGCGCCGCTGGTGGCTCGCGACTGTGCTGACGGCGAGCCCTCAAACCTCTGCGAGAAGCCCGTCACGAGCCAGACGCTGGCCCTGCCGATAGCCTTGGGAGTCACGTAGGTCCACCATCATCAAAGGCCGAACTTGTGAGAGTCCGACGAAACTGACTGTGACCCGTATAGCATCCCGCTGGTTGCACTGGTCGTTATGCTCATCTGGCTGCACCGCAAGAATGTTCGAAGGCAGAGGCAAGAGGATGCAAACGACCCCCACAAGTCCCTCGATTTTGGATTGGACGTTGGTTCGGGCAAGCGCAAGAGCAAGATGTTTGGCGGAGAGAAGCTCGGAGTAGCCCCCCACAACCGACAAATCTCGATGGACATGAACCTGTCAAGCCCGTATCTGCTGCCTCCCAACATCCAGAACTCCCGCGAGTCTATTCACTCATTGGCCAAGACCTTGAACAACGAGGACCCTTACCGCCCCGTTACTCAGTACCAAGCCAGCGATGCCGGCTCTCTCCGGTCTTACAGGGCCGGCGGCATGGATCGCCATCCCAAGATTTCTGTCCCTCCGTCCCGCAAGGGCTCGCTCCAGCCTAACTCGCCAACATCGACAATCCAGTCTGTCCCTCCCCGATACGAGGCCTCTCATCAGGATGAATACGTCCAGGCACCACCTCCCGCAGCCTTGAAGATCCAGTCCAACGTTGAGACCATGCCATACCCTGATGACAGGTCTCCGGTGATGCCCTCTGTTCCCGAGATTCAGCAGCCCCAACCAGCTTCTCTCCCCAGAGAAGCGTCGCAAACCTCCAGCCTAGCCTCCGCGGTCTCTCCTACGGCACGTGAGAGCTACCAGGCATTCAACTTTTCACAGGACCCTGCCTTCAGCCCTCCGACGCAACCCCTGCCTAAGCTTCCCACCATCAACACCGATGTAGCAGCCCCTGCCCCGTTGAACCTGGATCGCCCAAAAGCCCCCTTGACAGCACCCATTATCAATGAGGGCCAATACGCAGAGAATTCGCGACACGATGAACAAGGACTTGAGGAGCGTGGCCGATCACAGCACCGCCGACAGTCGTCGGAATACCCGCCGGAGCCCCCGTTGACTAGCCTCGGCGTTCCTGACCAGGACGGAAAGCGCCTCTCTGTTGGTTTCCAGGACAACAAGAGGCACTCGGTTGGCTTCCGCCCGCTGCCGCCCAGCGAGGTGACTGAGTCTGAGGATCCGGAGACCAGGGCCAACCGCATTCGATCTTTTTACAAGGAGTACTTTGACGATGGCAAGAACGCCGACCCGATGCCTCCGTTGGACCAGGCGTACAACCAGGCCATGCAAGGAGGACAGTACTACGAAGACTATGATCAGAACTACCTCAGCGAGGCCGCCTACTACGACCCTGATACGAACTCGTTCGTCATGCCTTACTCACAGCCCGTCGCACGCCGTGCCATGACGCCTCCTCCATCTGGATCCCGATTCCCTGGTCCCAAGGGCGGACCCAGGCGGCCCCATGCCGGCTCTGTCGGTGGCATGAGCGCTCCTGGCCACCGCGGACCCCCTCGCCGTCCCGGATCGGCCAACTCGCACGGCCGCTGGGGCCCCAGCCCTAGGCCTGGTTCATCTGCCTCGAATTCCAACAACCGGGGCAGGTCCGGGAGCGCCATGTCAGGTGCGAAGAAGCCAATGCCGCCTCCTACGGCTCTGACGTCTCTGCCGAACCCCTCGAAGCTGCGCGACGATTCTTTTGCCATCATGGGCGCTGTCGACTTTGCGCCGCCTTCCACGTTCAAGGACCAGGCTGTCGGCCGATCGCAGAGCCCTGCTGGAGGAGAAAGGATTGCTTACCAAGCACCTGCCGTCCACTCTCCCCTGGTCTCGGCCTTTGACGAGATGGCCGCCCTGCCAAGCCCGTAAGTGCATTTCAGCTGCCGACTGACTCGTGCTTATCAAGGTACTGCTTTATACTGACCGCATTTCATCTAGTCACTCGTTGAGGAAATCGAGCACGTTTACGGGTCTTGACTTTGCGCCACCCCGCAAATTCAAGGACTCGGACACGGCCAGCGACGCTGGCAGCATCCGCAGCAACCGCAGCGGCATTTCGGCCGTCCAGCTTGGTGCCATTCGAAGTGGTGCCGGCCGAGTCAGCCGCTTGCCAGGCGACCAAATTTTCACCAAGACTGCCATGGAAGACACGCTGAAGCCGTCGTGGAAGATGCGTGACTAAGTGACAGCACACGTGTGTGTCGCTTGTTTGGTTTGCCAAAAAACCTCATGATGAAGTTATTCCTCACGCCGCTTGCTCTTTTCCCGCGCATCAGCACCGGAGTTTGCTCGTTTTCTTTCTGGGTTTAACATCACCGGCCATCTATAAACGACTTAGCCGTGGGTGATGGACTCGTGGCTTCCATATACCTTGGATTGTCCTCCCGCTCGACAGATGGAAAAAAAAAGTGATGATATTGGGTAATGTCTTTTGTTTTAACCTAAATTAACCTGTACATAACAAAGACACCAGGGTGCAAACGAGGACGCCTGTGTCGAGTACTTCACAAACAAAGACAATACTTGGGATGCCTGGTTTTTTAAACCGCGCCCTCCATTTTCCAAGGTTACTTGTCCTTATGATTTCTTTTTCTTTCCTTACAACTCTTACCAAATAGATGGGATTATCAACAAACTTTTTTGCCCCCCAAGGACAGTTCACAATAGTACCAGAGATGTACAGTACATACTATATTAGTATCGTGGTACCCTACCGCAAGGTTGCGGGCCCAGGAAAGAAACAATAGAAAAAAGAAAAAAAACCCATAAAGCTCCTCGTAGATGCTTTGTTTGGTCCTGTTATAAGAGTCAATGTTTTGGTAATCGAGTCGTGGTGCAGCCAAGTAGACTCAGTCGCTGCCTGGCAACAGCAAAGCTTGCGTATACATATATAGCAGGGCAATCAGGAAGTTAATGTTGGTTCAATATAGAGTACGTGTGTGTGCAAGGGCATTCCCTTCCATTTCATTTAGTCTAGGTTCATCTCTTTTCATTTCCTAATTCTGAGGCTTGGCTCGGCAATCGATTGGGGTTTTTTTTTAGTTTTTTTTTTTCTTTCCCCCTCAAAGAAAGACCCCGCGGGGGAAAGAGTCTGAGTCTAGCATGAGGTTGTCTGCTGTTGGGATGAACCCGACAGAACCGACGGGTGTAGGGCGAAGTTCTGCTGGCTGGCAATGGGGAGCAAGGCGATGCCGTCGTGTTGAAACACTTTGTATATAGGATGTGTCTCTCTTCTCTTCTATTGTTTGCAGGGTTTTTTTTTTCTTTCGTTGCTCACGTGCTCAAAACCAGTCTTTTCGTGTTATTCCCCCGCGCCCGAACCTAGAAGTGAATATCGCAGATCATGTAGCAGTCCTAGCAAGGCGGTCGGGCTGTTGTTACGTAGCATGCCACGGGGCGTTTGGGGTCATATTTGATTGACCCCTTTGATCCTCAATCAATTCAATTCGAGGCTTTCTGTCCCTGATCTCCACGTAATTACCAATTGTACGCGTCCTTGGCAACCTGGTGATGCTTCAAAGCGCCGCGAGCACATCGCTGAGCCGGAATGTGCCGCTCACCGAAAACCCAAAATCTCGCCTAGTCCAGAAGCAGATCTGCGCGAACGTGCTTTCCTGTGGGTTCCATCTGTTTAAATGCCTGATGAAAAGGCCCCATTGTTGGAGGGGATATATTATCCTGGAACACTCTCGTGAAACTCGGTAGCATCGCTGGCCACGGGCTACCACTCCTCGCTGAGGCCATGGAGCGGCAGAAGCCGCC
>JASAOQ010003275.1:4066-22275 GCA_031306065.1 Pseudopyricularia cyperi | reverse complement strand
GCCTACGGCCCCCTTCTATAATGGCACGTCGTGCCTAAAGATGTAAACCTCCCCAACCAACACCGTGAGGCCGACGACCATGGAGACGGCGATGATGGGCAGGTTGACGCGCGCAAAGTCCAGCGCCCGCACGTGTATGTGCTTGCGCCGCAGAATGTCATGCCACAAGAGGCCGGCCAGAGACGCGCTGAAAGTCGTGCTAAAGGCCCCGTAGTTGACCCCGATCGCCATGCTGTACACCGTCGCCCAAAAGTCGCGCTCCTTGATCGGGGGCTCGGCGCTGAGGCCGTTTTCGTGTATCGCCTGCCAAGCCTGGATCACGCGGCACAGGAGGATTGTCGTGCCGATGTTGGTGCCCGAGAACTACCACCACCAGGTTTTACGTCAGCGTCAGCATTTGCTCTGCCCCAAATAACTTGGTCGTGGCCAATAGCACGTCACGGGCGGGAGAGAGCGAGCTTACATTGCTCAAGACGACCGATAGAAAACCCATCCCACCAATGGCACCAATCGTCCCCGTCTTGGACACCCAGTGATCCCACCCGTACGCAAACACAGGTACCCAGCCGCTGCTAACAAGGCCCTGCACGAGCACAAACATGCAGAAAGCGAATGGGATCAGGGCAAAGGGCATGTGCGCAAACACTGCCATGACGGTCGGGAACGTCTCCGAGGCCCAGACATGCGCGTCTCTGTACATGGAGACTAGGTTCGACTTTTCCGGCGCCTTTTGCTGCCCAGTTTCCGTCTCGTATTCGCCTTTGTCGGACAGAGAAGCTTCCTTGCCTTGCTTGCCGCCATAGACGGCCGCTGGTGATCGCTCATCCGAAGCTTTGAATATCCCCGATGGTTCCAAAGCTTCATTTTGACCTGCCGAGGCAACTTGTTGCTTCGCGTGGTGAGAAGCCAGTTCGCCAGATCCAGAGCCCTCCCTTACCGAGCCAGATTTTGGTGGCGTTGCTAATGTCGTTGCGTCGCTCAAATGCGCTGTATCAGTCTGCTCGTCGCTAGCCCGAGTTTTGGCGACTGAGCTCGTAGCAATTCCATCAAGCATTTTACTCGAAGCCGTGTTTCCGCCTTGGGCGCCATGTTCGGCGGCGGGAAGCACGCGTGTCATTTCGATGTCGGTGTCCTGCTGATCGCCCAGGTCGCGCCGGCGAGGCGAATACGCACCGTCGTCTTGCGCGCTACGTGTCGGTGTACGTGCAAGCTCGTTTCTTTCTCTGCCCTCCCTGGCGAGTCTACGCGTCTCGTGTCGGTTCATCCAGCCTATGGCGAGGTCGCAGCAGAGCATCAACGTCGCGGCCGGGAGTGTAACGTAAAATACATGCTGGCCATTACCCGAGCTGCTTACAGCCGCGTTGACGGCGAGAACCGTGATGAGGGTAACGGCCATAATGACGGCACCGAAAAGGGCGCCTTTCTTGTCCAAGAATGGGTTCATGATTTCTTCGAGCGAAAGCTGGACCGTCTCCTCTTCCGGCACATCTGCACCAGCTCCCCGGGCGTTGGGTATATTTGGGTTGACCGGTGTTTTCTTCTGGGCGCTCTCTGGCAGTTCGTACATTTTGATGGACTTGGGAACTAGGTTTTCGTCGGCAAAGACCAGGTACAGAAGGAAAGGAAAGAGGACGAGAGCGGTGACGACGACGGGAACAATCATGTTTGCCGTGTAATCGATGAAACGGATCTCGAAAGCGCCTGCCAGCACCAGGTTGGTTGGGTTGGAAGAGACCAGGATGGCCGAGGCGATGTTGGCTATAGCAAACTGCGTAAAGACCCAGGCTCTTGGGTGAAGAATGTTGCTCGAGACTCTTGTCATGTAGGCCAAGAAAGCAGTGCCGGAGAGGATGATGGGGTCGTTGCCGATGAAGCTGCCAAGGGCAAAGAAGAAGGTGTAGAGGTAGAAGAAGAGGAGGTGGCCATTCTTTCCTCCCCATTTCAGGACGCGAAAGGCCATGTACCGAATCAGACCAGAGGCGTCGATGGAGATTGCAATGTAGGCCAGGGTGATGAAGAAGAGCATGATGTCGATTGGGTGTATGTTCTCGGCGCCATATGTCCCTGCAACGACCTCATCCCTGCCAATGGCAAGAATGGCGAGGAGGAAGATGTCTGCAATCAAGGGGCCGGTCAGGTAGTTGAAGGGGACCGAATATCGGACCCATTTCGTAGAACTGGCGCCGCCGGCCTGTGGTTGCTGGTCGAGTCCATCTTCAGCCTCTGAGATGGTGGTGGACCTGGACCTGGACCCGGATCTGGGAGTGGGAGGGATGAGTCGGAGGAAAACCAAAGCACTCAAAAAGGCATTGTGAAGTCTCCGAGGGAAGAATATCGTAATGTGAAATGGGAAAAGAACCACGATGTCTTGAAGGGCGGGCGGCCTGGTTAGTTTTCGAGGATACAGGTACAGACAAGCAAGTTTAGTTTGGGTATAGTGTGACTGGATCTGAGACGAGTCGTCCATAGATCTAAAGAGATTTCTTGGCGTGCCTAGACATTGAAAGTCCTTGAAGGAAAGAAACAGGCGAAAGAAAGCATAAGGGAACAAAAAAAAGAAGAAGAAAACACAAAACCACTTACTTGCAAGGACAAAAACTATAAGTGTGACAATCGATCGCCAGTTCTTGATGCGCTCGGTGTTGAGCTCGTCGACGCTCGTCGTGGCATTTTCGGTAGTAGACATGTCGTCATGCTGTGCGGTCCCAGGTGTCGTCAAGACGAACTCTGTTTTGCAAAGGAAGCAAAACAACAAAAGTAATCCCGTCGCGGTGCTTGTCACAGTCCCTATAAAAGGAGAACCGGTAATTAATGGGTAGAAAAAAGAAGAAGAGATAATGGTAATAGCCCAGAGATAATCCCGCCGCCCAAATAATTAGACCAGGCTAGTCCAACAGGAGCCCGACGGCGATGCGAACCAGACTTTGAGGATAATAAATGAGTTGAGAAAGCATGCCCCGCTCAAACGGCGCCCCACCAAAAACTTTGGTACCTCTAGGGTACCTCGGGTACCTGAGAAAAAAGAAAAAAAAGTCTAGGCAACCTGGAACTTTGTCGATGCCCAGTCCTTATCATCTATAATATTGGCTGGGCTCTTGGTAGAGAGAGAACAAAAAGAGAGAGAAAAAAAAAAAGAAAGAGAAAAAAGAAAAGAGAAACGAACAGACAGCAGCACTCATCATGGGCACGTGTACATTCCTGTTGCGCATACCGAAGGAGGCTGTGCTGCTGCTGCTGGTTGATGGCCGAATACCAGTTCTTGGCTAGCCTTAGCCTGCGTGTTTAGCCTGTGTGTGTGTACGCGGCACAGCCTACCTTACCTACCTTTACTTGACCTGATTACATACCAATTACTTTCGGAACTACCTATCAATTAAAGTGAGGGTTGCTACAGTAGCTTGGCTCCATGGGCGAGTCATCTTTTTTTATTTCCCCCGATAGAGGTGCGTGCGATTATACTGACGGCATCGAACTCTCCGTAATGGCTTGGGTTGGTTCGCGCAGACTCTCGAGAAAATGATTCTTGTTTCCCGGGAGGCGGCAAACCATGAATAAACGCAAAACAAGGCAACACAACGCAGTACATAGTAATTAGCAGCAGCAGCAGCAGCAGACCTGCTTCACACCCAGTGCTACCTCACCACCAAGACTGCTGCTGCGGCCTCTAACCCCTTTCAGCCCTCCCTATCTCCTCCCGTGCGACCAGCTTCCTCTGCCACATATACAAAGAGTACAAGAAGTACAATAGTCATCATTGTAGTCTATCTGGACTAGTAATTATACCTTGTCTGTCACCGAGGCAGGCCCCCGGCCTCGGTCTGATCTGATCTGATGTGGTCTGGCCTGGCCTGGTCTGGTCTGGTATCCCTCCATGTTATCGCGCTGCCAAAGTTGAAGCTCAAATGATTGAGTGCCTCTGAATGGTCAAACCCCAGACCACCCCCCAGGCAGCATCCATCAGATGTGCAGACGTGTAGCGGCCACAAGTAAAAGAGCCTTTCCTCCGCGGCCTCCATTCATCCATAAATTCATCATCCCATGCTTTCCTACGGCTCGATCCCCCAAATAAATACACTCTGGCTCCCCGACACCTGCATCGTGCGCCACAAGGCCTTCTGTTTCCGTTGGATTCCCTTTCTCGAGAAACTGGCCTGGACTGCGGCAAGGGACATAGAGACACAGAGACACAGACACAGACATATCCACACAGAAAGTTATGCCAGGATTCACTCAGCTCATACAACAACATATGGTGAGCGAGCAGCCATCAATAGCGAATACCACCACAGAAGGTCTCCAAATCGTTTGTGCATGGCCCGTCTCGGGTCAATATGGACCAGGTTCTCGTATATTGTAAGTCTGTCAGTCAATCAATCAGCTTGTTCCGCGTGCCCCTCCCGTCCACCATTCCATCATCAATCTTTTATCATGTTTTAGACTAGTCTAGTATCTTCTTTGTGTTTTTTCTAGGCGCATAACGGAACCAAATCATTTAAATCCTCTGTGCTGTCTGTCTGTTCTTTCAAAGTCCCACAGGCGCCAACCACACAGACCCCACGTGTAGCGCTCCCCGGATTTCATAGGGCCTGGAGAAGTCTCAAGCCAAGGCTGAATGCCCACCAACGCCAACGCTAATCACAACGACCAAGATCTTGGCCGCCCGCCCATGGCCAAGTCCATCTGCAATATCAACCTTTATTCCCGTTCATTAACCAGCCAAAACCCACTTTAACACCTCGCTAACATTATCATCCTGCAATACCCAATCCGACAGGTACTACACCCTCGTGGCAACCTGCGTGCTCGCCCGAAAGGCTGCCTGGCTACGCGATGCATGCTTGGCCGCAGCCCTGTTGTTTCCTGCCGTCGCAGCTCTGCACAGCATCGTGCTGGCGTGTCTACACCAAGATGGTAAGTCAGTCAGTCCCTCCACTATCTCCCTTTTCCCCCCCAGTTGTACGTACGCATGCAGCCGCCCGTTGCTAACCAAAATGGTACGGGACTTTCAAAAGGCGCCGTTGACATGGACATCTATGGTGCTTTCCAACTCTGCTCCATAGCCATCCTCGCTGCCCCAGTCACCGTCCGCATGTCCGACACCTACTTCTTTGGACCCGGAAGGAGCATAATATTCGCCTGGACCGGTATCGTCCTGGCCGGGATGCTCAGCCTCACTGTCGAGTTCTACCGTAGCAACTCCATTGAATGTAACGAAAGCAACCGCGGTGACTTTACTTCATACGATCCTGACAACTTCCCATACTCTGTCGGCAGTCTTTGTGGCATCATGTGCTCCGAGGAAACAGGCCCCTCCTCCCCCATGAGAAAGGAGGCCACCGCCGAGATATACATAATACCTGCGCCCACAAAGTTCAACTTTGGCAGCGCCACCCTGACGGCTGCCGCATGCTGCATCCCAGCCATCCTGTCCCTGGCCTCTCTAATGAACAAGATTCGCGAGGTGAATTGGACAAAGTACCACATGGGTCACAACCTCGAATCGAAGCAGAACCCCCCAAGTGACGACAACCCTATCGAATCTTCCCCCCACGACACAATGTTCCCTTTGAGCAACGTTAAAAGCAACGTCAGGAATCTGCAAAAGTACATCGAGGTCCCCATCTTTGCTGCCGCCATCACCGCCATCCTGATCATCGGCGAGATGAATTTCTGGGATCCTTACATCAGCCACGGGACCGAACCGATAGCATGCGTGGGGCAATGGGCCCCAATAGTCACGGCCGGGCTAGCATCGCTGGGCTCTCTGTACCTTCTCATAGAGAGAGATGCCGCGGCGATAGAGGAGTCGATGCATGGCGCCACCCCGCCCATGTCGAGCTGCTGCAACTGCCCGCATCATGCCCTGGTGACTTATCCACCCGAGTTCCAGTATCCTTGGCCCGGCGGCCGCCAAAACACTCTGCGGACGGTTGACACCAACGCCGACAGCAGCACTGTCGCGGGTTCTCCCACCATCATCAGGCATATTGCAGGGATTTATCACAAAATCGGGCAAGCCATCAGCACACCTGATCCTGAATCCATGCAAGACTCCACCTTCCAGCCAGACATACCACTGGCGCCTGGAGAGAGTGCTTCGGATCCAAAGTTTCAGGGGCTCTCAAAGATCTATAGCCAATCTCGAGCAAACAGCGTCGCCGGGAGCAGAGCGGTATCACCGCGGCCTTCGACAATAGTCCGCCCCAGGTCCGCCAGTCCTGGGCCATTGCCAATGTTGCCACCCCGAAGCAAGATATTGCAGCACCAGAGATCAGAGTCGACCGAGATGCCCGAGATTTCGTTGACCATATCTGCACCCGTTCCTGCCGTGACCCGAGGAAGGAGCACGAGCCAGCGACGAGCCACGCTCGAGGTCCCTGCGCGGGAGTATACCGGCTCCGACGGCCTACTTGTCTCTTCGCCCGCGATCGTCGTTTCCACCGTGTCTTCAGCGGAGAACACGGCCCCGAGCATACCCAGACTCGAAGAGCGCGAGCTATCGGCGGCGCCCAGTACCTCGAAGTCGCCTCCTAAATGATCCTACCCCGGACATCTATGCTTGCAGAGCATGTACAATAACAAGCTGTGCTAGATGATCCACCACCAGAATACAGACCATGTTCAAATCATCATAAACAAAAGCCACTTAAAACTACTAGGTGACACGGGCTAGTCTGCACTGGATGAGGATGGAGCATTCCGGCTCAGACCTTGCAGCAGCAACTTCCCTGGAGTGATATTTCTGGGAAACACCAGATGCTATCACAGACTTGCTCTTTTCACGACTCGCTATCCGGGAGAACCAACACTACAATTTCTGCGACCGCCAGCCGTAATCAAACGGCTATGAGCCGACTGGACTAGAGAGCTCGGATGAGGAGTGCAGGGCAGATCTTGCTTGCCTTTAAACTATATCCTCGGGTTTTCTTGGTCGCCCCCGGCTTAATTGGTATTATCATCATTGGGTTGCAGGCCTTTCACATAGCCAGAAGAGCCTCAAATCCACACGCAACCTTTGATCAGGTCGAAATCTCGCGCCCGGCACTCGAGGTTCCGTCCGTTGGGTAAATGACGTCTGCTTCCCCAACACCATTTTATTGCCCGGAGCTGGCACTCCAAAGCCATGTTAAACAGCAACCAGCTTTCGGCCCTCTTGTTTTAACACTGTCAACCCTGTTCACATATGTACCAAAGAAGGGAAGTTCATACCCAAATTTACACTCTTGGCGTTTCTTGTTTGTTTATAATCACGCTTTTCTCTTCTTCCTTTTTTATTTTGTTTCCTTTTTCCTTTCTTTCTTTGATTCAAAGAATACGTCATGTAATTCTAGAAGTGACCATGGATGAATGATCGGATGAATAACCATATCAATGTACAATGGGAGCAATTCCTAGTTGGATAATTACAAAACTTTATCTTTGACGGCTTGTTACCCTGACGGTAATTACTACTCGGAGGTTGTTGAAATGTCATGATACCATATTTGCTCCACAGTTCAAGGTTGGTTGACTCGTTGAACCGCCGGGGTGTTCAAAATTAGGTTTGTACACGTAGGACCCTAAATGCCTGATGTCAAGGGGGCTCACGCAGTGTAGTAATAATAGCGCCTGAATCTTTTTTGGCCGTGGTCGGCGCAGCTCCGGTCATTCGTTTAAGAAAATCGCGCAGGTAGCAGAAGGTGCGGTTGGCAGAAATCATGAGCTTGACGCTTCAAAGTCCTGTGATATCGAAAATGTTGTGTCACTGACAGGGTTTGTGGGAACATGGTGGAATATCAAGGGTGACTGACGGTTAGTGTAGATATTATGTACCATGTCCAAAGGTAAAAAGCAAAAAGTAATTATATACATGGGTCTATGAGGCAAAAAGATGCAAACAAACCGCTCTGTAGCATCCTGGGTATCATGCACAAGACCAACAAATACATGGGCTTCGAATGTCTCTCATCGACCGACGTGACCTTCGGCCACGTCATGCACGCCTTCGTCCTCCCCCTCGTCCTCCTCCCAGCACAGCTTCTCCAACCTTGCCCGCACCTCTGGGTTCAGCTCCAGCTCCTGCCAGAGCTCCAGGTCCAGATCCTCCTCATCCTCAACCGCCTCAAGCCGCCGCACATCCTGATTAGTCGTAGAAGCCGACGACGATGCCGTCATCGCGAGCAGGCCGCAGAGGACCCGGTCCAGCGCCCTCCCCGCCGCCCTCTTGGCCCTGCGCTTCCTCCTCCGCAGCGCCGCGCTAACGACTAGCTGCCGCTTGAGCGCCTTGAAGCCCATCTCGACGACTATGAGCGCCGCAACGACGACGACAAGGCACGTCCACCAGCTCAGATCGCGGCCGAAGCCGTGCTCTAGACTGCCGCGGACGGCGTAGGGCGAGGGCTGGGGCGAGTACGAGGCCGAGAGGAACGCCTGCCAGGCCCACCAGCCGCCCGTCGTGACGAAGAAGGAGCCCAGGATGAGAATGTTTTTGTGGTGCGTCTCGATGATGCTGCGCGCACAGAGATTTGGTGTGTTAGAGATTGACGCAGAACAAAACTGGGGGAAAAAAAAAGAAAACAAAAGCTGGTAAAAAACTCACAGTAGCTTCCAGTTTGTCCACATCATGGCAACGCTAAAGACCAGGTTCCCAATCG
The DNA here is from genome assembly GCA_031306065.1 of Pseudopyricularia cyperi. NCBI lineage: Eukaryota > Fungi > Ascomycota > Sordariomycetes > Magnaporthales > Pyriculariaceae > Pseudopyricularia > Pseudopyricularia cyperi. The sequence goes on along the minus strand of JASAOQ010003275.1, from coordinate 13,642 downwards.
CGTACAGGCCAACGTCGCCAGTCAGACCAAACACGCCGACGCCAGCCCAGCAGCTGAAGAAAGTCACCAGGCCCTCCAGGAGCCCGCCGAGCATCCACCCCAGATACTTGCCGACGTTCAACCCAAGGTTCTGCTGCCCAAAGGTGTAAAGCTCCGGGACGGCCAGCAGCGTGGTCGCACTGAGGTCCTGCTCCCAGAGCGCGGGGGCGATGGTACACAGGCTCGTAAAAAGCATGTTGAGCACCGTCAAACTCCACATCTCGTACAGCGAAGTGCCCGTATATCCCACAAAATACTGGAATGCGATAGTACCCGTGTAAAAGTACATTTCTTTCCAGAAGGTGGCGAGAACGAAGCGTGCCGTGCGCGAATAGTTCCAGTGCCCGTGAACGAGCAGCAGGCGCGCGAGGAAACGGAACTGCGCGATGCTATAGTCGGCCACGCGCGCCGCCTGCAGGCCCTCGCGGCCAGATATGCCCACGCCGACGTGCGCCTCGGACAGCATGGCGAGATCGTTGCCGCCGTCACCAATCGACAGTGTGAGGAGAGTGTCGCCATTGACGGCGCTATTGCCGCCGGAAGCGGACGATGACTGGATGATCTTGTGGCGCACCGCGCGCACCAGCAGCGCCTTTTGGGCGGGCGAGGCTCGGCAGCAGATGACGCTGTCGACCACGGTAGCGAGCGCGTAGAAAATTTCCGACAAGACTGGCGACGGCTCAATCTCGCTCAGGGTGTGCCCGTCCACCACGAGGACGTTGTGGTTGTTCTGGGACGTCGGGGCGACGCTGTCGCTGGTCTGCTGTTCCCGCAACTCCTCGGCGATGCCGACGAGCTGGTCTTGGATATTGCCCTTGCTAGAGTCCAAGATGTGCACATCCGAATATGATTTGCAGATACGCGCGGAGTGCGCAATATTAATGGCGGTTTCGCGTTTGTCACCAGTCAGCATCCATATCTTGATGTTTGCGCGCCTTAGCTTGTCGATAGTTTCTGGGACACCCTTTTGCAGCTTATCCTCTATCGCGGTGGCGCCGACAAGCTCTAGGTCCTGTTCAATAAGCTCGCTGACCTCCTCAATCCGGTCCTGGCGGTCCACGAGACTGGTGGTGGCCTCCGAATAAAGCTTCTTCCACGATGAGTACTCGGACTCGGAGAGATATTTTTGGGCATACACCAAAGTACGCAGACCCTCAGACGCAAAATCGTCCAGGTGCTTGAAGCATCTCGTAAATACGATGCCGTCATCGTCTACTGAGGGATCTTCAACGACTTCAAGTTTGGCAGGAAGCTGTGTCAGCGATGGCGGCGACAGCAACGCACGCCGCGGAGACTCGCTTCGCAAGCGTTTCAGGTCAAAAGACATGGTCCGCAACTGTAATGCAGGGCGGACCAGATCGCCCGACTGTCGACTTCGCCTGTGTACATCAAAAGACTTGCTCCTGTCGCCGTCCAAGGACATCTTGGCATGAAGACCAGATGGCCCCGCTTCGGCGTGGCCATTATTTTGCTTGCGTAAATCGAGACTCGGTCTTCCGCCCAGGCTGTTCCTCGGCTCGCGGGCCTCGCTATGCCTGAGGAGCTGTTTTTCAACCTCCCCGCTCTGGCGAACCTCGTTGGCCTTTTGCATGGCCAGGTTCGCCAACTTTAGTCTCGGCAGGATAACCGAGTCTGCTCCCTTGCAGACCAGGAGTAAACGCCCATCGGGGCAGCGTACAACTATCGACATGCGTTTTCGTTTGCTGCTAAACTCGATGACATCCAAGATTTCGTAGAGGTATTCTCGAGGGTCCTCGCCACCGTCAGTGGTCCCAATCTTGAGCGTAAGCGAGTGTGAAGATCTTTGGGCCACGAGGTAACCGAGCTCATGTACCGCTCTGACAAGCGCTAGTTCGTCGGGAGATGCTGACTGATAGTCGATGCCTCCATCTTTGTACTCTGGCAAACACGTATGGCAAAGGGCCAGAGCAATGAGGTAATCGGTCGCGGCCTTGGCGAAGGGTGAGTTTGGTCTGAGCCGGATGTAGTCTAGCAGGTCGCTTGATGTCAGCTCTGGCTGAACAAGGTCTGGCCTGCCGGATGATCTCCATTGTAATGACGACCTCCTGTGCGATGAATGCCGTGCAGGTCCTGGCCGCTGAGAGCCCATCTCAAACTCGCGAGGACGACTTGCGGGGTCTTCGCAGGGGGCTTCAGAGTCCTCTGGGATCACAAAGCTCCTACGCTGAGCCGGAGACCTCATGCCGGTGGGTATCTGCACCGTCCTGTGCGGAGAGCTGGGAGATGTGATTGTAATGGATGCGTGATCAGAAGGAGAGGCAGTCGACTGCTGTAGATCCGCATCGTGTAGCCAGGAGACGCCTGAAATGCTCATCTTGCGGAATTGCATGACATTCTCCGTAAGAGTGCCCGTCTTGTCTGAAAAGATGTAGCCAACTTGGCCTAGGTTCTCCAGGATCGTATTTGTATTGCACTTGGCAGGGGTGTCAGATGCTTCGTCGTACATATCAATGTCGTCATTGAGCATGATCATCTGGAAGAGCTTGGTGAGCTCAAGAGTAACGTAGAGTGAGAGGGGGATGATGTTATTGAAATGAATTGCATAGCCGACGACAATGTCCTGGACGGCGACGCCAGCGGAGCGAAGGTACCAGGAGTTGTTCTCGGTCGAGCGTTGCCAAATCAAGTATGCAATGGAGCATCCCGCAGTACATGAGAAGACATAGGCAACGAGCGAGAGCACGATGCGATTGGTTTTCTTTTCGAGAGCCGGCTTCTTTGCTTTTGGGTGACGGTTTGCGTTCATTCTAATTTTGCTCTCCTCGCCAGTGTTGATGACGACTCCAACGGCGGTCGGTGTGTTCCGCAGTGTGCTACCTCGATAGAGAACCTCGTTGGGTGTGAGAGGAGAGCTTTCGGCGCCGACTGTCAAGCGACCATCAAAGTTGTGAAGATCCGGATTCGGGTCTTCAACCACAAATTGAGGCTTTGACCGAACCATGTCAGCCACGCTGTCAATTTTGGCCAGGTTTGCGGGAACGGATTTGCTTTTCAAATTCGTCTCTCCATCCAGCGCCATCGTTTCAACGTATGCGATGTGATTCTCGTTCTCCGCCTGGACCAGGACCAGGTCCGCAGGTATGTCCTCATCGCGAGACAGTCTGAGGATATCGCCAACCTCGACGTCCTTCCATTGCACCGACCTCCATTCCCAGCCATCCCCAGCAGGCTCCCTCTTTTCTCGAAAGCCCTTTGACCAGAGGCGCTTGTGGATGGGGCGCAAGAGCGGCCAGCTAGACTGTGGCGGGGTGTCCAAGGTCCCATCTACTCCCGAGACGCGCCGCAAAGCCGTTGCGCACTTTGCATTCTCAACCTTGTCCAGACGGTGGCGTTTGTAATCATCGTATCCTTCCTTGACAATGGTGAGGAGGACGAAGAACAACAAGGGTAGAATAGTGGTGAAGTTGCCGGTTGTGCTGATTCCTGGGATGGTTTGGGGGATTCCCACGCAGAGAAAGTAGAAATTGCTAAGGCGCGAAAACTGAAACCAGACCTGCTTGGGGACAAAGTCGTAGAGCGTGTAGCGAGATGTGCGAATGGCATTGGAGATATAGGCACTGCCGCGGCGCTCGTCAATGAGATGGTGCTTGTCGCTGTCGGGTCCATGAGCGACCCTTAGTAGAACAAGTCGTCCATCCTTTGACGGAGGCAAGGGTTTATGGAATATGCCATGACGAGAGACATTTGCCAGCCACTCGCTTGCGCGTTGGCCGACGCCCTTTGATGCACCTGGAGACTGCGAATGCGCAGGTTCAACGTCTGCTGCCTGAAACTCCTTGCTCGGGGTCTCTGACTTGCGGGAGTCGGCGAGCATGGTGGCTGACGGCTCGCAGGATGTGCCCCAGTATACCTAGGCATGGAAAAGTATCGGCATCACCGGGGAGGCCGTTGATTTCTCCGGGAGAAAGCGAGCGAGTGCAGCCGAGGTCAAGAAGGAGACGTCTTGATTCAGCCGACATTGACTCGAAGTGGAGGATTGGAAAACGTGCCCGGGTTTGCGGCGTCCAAGATGTTCGCGTCAGGTCCGGTCTCCAGATCGCCACACGCCCCAAACCGAGCTGAGCTGGAAGGGGGCTTGTCTGGAATCTGGAACAATCAAAGAGAAACAGCACAACTACCCTGTGATTTAGTCCCGCCGTAATTATACGACATTGAAAAAGCGAGCGACTGGCAAAGAGAGCGACTGCAACATGGGATGAACGCTGTAATCAAAAAGGATCCCAACCTTGAAATGAATCCCGAGAACAAAGGACCAAAAGTTGGTAATCAGGACCGGCCCGCCGGCTGGCTGTGGACCGTTCTTACGGTTCGTCGCATACAGACGATCGAACCCCACCGCCCCTAATCTCGTATTGCATGCAGGGGGTTTAATTGGTCGAAATTTCAAGACCTGCATCATCATTATCTTAGGCACAATGATACACTCTGCTATCATCTGAAGGCAACTTCTCCGAAGCATCAGTGGTTTAATGGTAAAATCCATCGTTGCCATGAAAGATCATATTCGATGGGCCCCGTGTTCGATTCACGGCTGATGCATGCTCCATGTTCCTTTTGGTAGTTCAACACGCATCCCCCTTTCTTTTCCCTCCTGCCCCCTTTTTTTTTGTTCGTAATATCGAAGGGATTGATTGATTCATCGCGAACTTTACATACAGTTTTCGAGCGTCGGTTTGGTTGTGATTTCATCACTCAAGGTATCTGGTTAATCGATGAACATGACCATGATTCACACGCATCCCAATGACTTGTACGATACGAGAAATCGACAAATGTTCCTGGCTTATCGCAAACACTCTTCTTCTCACTCGATTATTATCGCCAATTCCGATCACAAGTCCAACCGACTGATTATGATGAAGCAATAGCTGTGGGAGCTGTGGGGGATATATCGCCCTCTAGTCTAGACGACGATGGAGCCTCTTCTGGATTCCAACCTACTTACAGGCAAGTCGACTTCTGTCTCGAGAGATCCCCTAGACTAGACTATCTAGACAGTTGATAATAACTAGGCGGCCGTTTTGGCAGGCAGGCGAAGCCTTCATCAAAACGCATCATATGGATTACCCCAACATGACCAAAGAGCATGTCACTTTGCATTTTCTCCAAAAGCCAGCAGCCCCAGGCATTCGACTTTCCCAAAGTGCTGTCTCACTTCGAGACTGGCTCGCGATATTTTGTCATCGTTTCCAGGGTTTCATGCCAGCTCCTGGAGGACGCCCCGCCCAGTCTGGACGAACCATTTCGGGAATACTATATCGACAAGGTAGCGGATGTCTGCCATCATATGGCAAGGTAGAAGGGCAACGCAACCAGTGGGTGTTGACGGACAGCACCTGTTGGAGCGCTATCTGCTCAAAGTCCACGGCAAGACGGACGATGCCCTCCCCCCACAGCAGCTACTAAAAAAACTGTACAAAAATCTTCATGGACGTCTCTACGCTGATATTTCACCATTGCGATATCGGCCCTACAAATATTCTCGTCGATCTCCCAACTGGCTCGCTCGGTATCATCGACTGGGAAATTGCCGGCTATATTCCCATCGAATGGATGAGAACAAAATTCCGACTCTCGGCAGGGATGGATTTTAACCATGGCGACGACGACTGGAAAAAGGGACTGGCGCCGCAGGGTCGCGCTGCGGTTTAGAAAAGATGGGCTATCGCGATATTGTCGATGCATGGTGGGGAGTTTCAAGACGGCAAGTGAGGACGCCAGCATGCACTCTTTCGCCACTGATATCCATATCAAGTCAAATATATCCAGCGATGCCATCCGCATTACAGCAAAAGAACCAGCGACTCCTGCAGCCAGCAAATAGTGCCTCAAACAGGTAATCATGTTACCTGGACTGTGACCCGGAAAGCTACTGCCCGAGACAATAGCCCGTCCGCCCCGATGGCAACACGACGATAGCGCGGCTCGAAGACCGTGACCCGCGGCCGCCCGTACTCACCTCTGTGGCAGCCGCCATGGTACGGCGCCGTGTTGCTGTTACCAAGCAAACGCATCCATCCACTCATTGCAAGGAGGACAACCGGTTTCCCGACTCCTTGGCAACCACTATTCTACCCATAAGTTCCGCGGCTTTTTATGCTTTGGTTGATTGATATTTCTTAACTCAAGATTTCTTGATGATTTTTTTTCCTTCTGTTCAGGCCAGCTAAACCCTCTCGCTTACCTGCGTTTCCTGCACCTCATCAAATTCAGGATGCTTCACCGGTTCTGATCCCACACCTTGCCTCTGCTGTCCACCATTCGCTTCCACATCCGTCGTTCTGCTGCTCACGAGGCTACTAGCAACAGCCGTAATCCGCAAGTCTTCCTTCGCCGCCTCTACGTACCGACTACCGGGGGCACAACCACCGCCGCTGCCGCCGCAACCACCGCCAGGCCGACCCGCGTCGTCTCGCTCACGCAAAATCCCCCACTTGCGCAGCGCCCGCGGCGCGATTTGCGGCAGCGTGCGTACAAAAAGTATCCGCAGGGCCGGGAGGCACGCGCAGATGGCAGCGGCCCAGAGGTCGAGGATCGACCACACTGTCGTGTCAAAGTTGTCCTTTGTGGCGTTGGGCGAGTTGGCGTACTTGTGGATCGTCGAGATGCGTATGCCGCTAACGATGATGGAGCTGCGTGCGGGTTGTGGTGGACGTCAGCGTCCGGCTCAACGATCTCTTTTTCTTTTTCTTTTTTTTTCAATAAGAAATAACAAGGCCAAATTCGACCAGAACGAGAAAAAGAGAGAGAAAGAGAAAAGAAACAAAGAAAACAGGGAAAGAAGCCTTAAGCCACTCACAAAATACCCAACGAAAATATGGCCGTGACCCCGACCTTCCGCCACAACGTCAGGTTCAGGCCCGGTATCTGCGAAAGCGGCAGACACACAAGCCACGAGTCGAAAATGATGCCCAGAACGGCGATGATCTCTGCAAACGCGTGTTCGCTCAAGCACATGCCCTCGTGCTCGCCGTCCCAGCCGTTCCAGTAGTAGCTTATCGGGCGGCAGCGCCACACGAGGAAGCCCATGGTGACGGCCCAGAACACGACGTTGACGGCCATGGACCCCAGCAGCGCGTGCCGCAGCCGCAGCCTCAGCGGGCCGACGCCCGTCTCCTTCTCGACGCCGAGGGAGCCGAAGATGCGCAGGAAGAAGCAGATGAAGGACGCGCGGACCAGCATCATGGCTATGTAGTAAAAGGACCCGCCGACCATGAACCAGTAGCCGATGCCCGTGATCTGGTCCGGCGTCAGCATCCAAATGTCGCTGCCGATGCCGTTGCGGACGTAGATGATCTCGATCTCGGAGTAGAAGTTCAGAAAGACAAAGGGGAACGCGACTATGATGAAGAAGTCGTCCCAGCCGAGCTCCTTGAGCGTCATGCAGTTGCCGAGACGCCAGCCGCGACTGTTCGGGTCTACCAGCAGCCGCGAAATGATTCGGAGGAGTATGCAAAGGAGACAAATGCCGCCGAATGTCCAGTATGTGGCCCGGAAGTTACCAGGGACGACGCTTGGAGGTATATGGCAAGTCTCTGTGTAGACTCTGACAGATACTGACGTCTCGGGCTGTCAGATGGCCTTTCGGGAATCCTGGGCAAGGGCGGCCGAACTAACTGGCTTACACAGAACGTTCTTGACCGTGCACTCCTTTTTGACGCACGCCATCAAACTGTTGGCGAGAACGTCGCTGGCACAGAGACATAGTGTATCGTTTTGAGCGCAGCCGCTGAAGCCAGAAATGGTGCTGTTGGCGCATGGCACCTGTCAAGATCATCGTGAGCGTCTGTTCCTTGTCGTGCCCCCCTTATAGAGAAGGACTTGTGAAACGAATACTTACAGCACATCCTGGTAGTGTTGCCAAAGCATCTGACACATTCGATGCCATGGCTCATAAAATTGACGGAGCGGGTAGTATGAGACCCCGTAGCTCGGGGTGCGGTCTTAGTCTCTGAAACGTAGAACAAAATAGCCAACGGGGGAACCGATGTGGCCAGTGCAGCGAGCCGGCATCAAAAAGGCTGTTCGAGCGAGGGAAACGACCAGACCCGACAGTTCGGCTCGGCAACAACATCGGTTCTTCTACGCCGTACTTATCACATACTCTTCTTCTCGGCACGAAATTGTTCTCGCCGCAGCTGATGGCTCCTATCTTGGCAAGAAAAGGGTCCTCCAACCCCAAGACGCTAGGCTGGACGCGGCTTTGTAAAGGTGCAATACAAGTCCCGAGAAGACGCCACCGACCTCAGACATGGCTTTGCCCCTGCCGTGGGAGGAGAGAGAGGGGGCTCCCCCGCGATTTGCAAACGGCTAGCGAGACGATTCCTCTGTTCGGGTCCACTTAGCGCCGGAACGAATGCCGTTGGGCCCCTGCTGGAGTGAGGTGAGAGGGAGTTGAATGGCTCTGACAGAGTCCCACTAACGATGTTGTTTTGCTCTCCAGCGCATCTAGTGGCATTGTATGGCGCAAAGCTTTGGCTGCGAAACAAGAACCTGTCTGCAAGCTGTGTGCTAACCAAGGGGTTCCATCAGGGATGGAGAGAGAGAGAGACGAGGGAGGTAGGGGACTTGTATAGAACGATGATGGCGACATGTGTTCTTGGTGAATAGAACTAGTCTAGTGCTGGCGTCGAATATATGCATGAAGTCTCCAATGGGATCTTTATGGACATGGCATACGAACACAAGATCCATCCATCGTAGCTCACACTTTTTGTCTTGGAAGGAGTCGGCGCGGCTGGACTGGCGCGGCGAGTATAGTCTTCACCTTGACCCTTTCCTTTGTCGCAAATTAGAACAACCTATCATCCAGGGGCGTCCCGAGATAAATATAGGCTTTGAGTTACCTGGGATTGAGCTGATGAAAGGGCGAAAAACTTTTACACCAAACGAAAGCCTACTATCAAGTAATAGTAGGTATACTAATTATTATAGACTCGCTATGCTCGCTCGCTCCGCTGGAAAGTCAGGTCTTGGGTACAAAAGAGCTAATATCAAACGGTAAATAAATAAAGAAAAAAACCGGAAACACTTCTCAGCTACAGATCCATAACTGCATCTAGAACCGATCGGCAGTCCATTGGCTTGACCAGGTAGCTAGAGTATCAAGCCTTGACGTTGGCTACCGCAGTATACAGTCGCCTGCGGCGGTGCGTCTCGATGCAGGCACGAACAAAGAGAGTGACGTGCCCAACACTTGTAACGAGGAGAAAGAAACCGTCAGCTTTAGAATCAGGGGCGAGGAAGTAAACATGTAAAAGGAGAAAACAAAAAAAAAAAGGAAACACTAACAGCAGAAACAGCGCAAGTATAAACGCAGCAATCTCAAAGGCATAAGACACACGGATCTCGTCAGGGTCGTCCCGATAAGTGTGGCTCGACGGGCGCATGACGTTCTCGTACTCGTAGACCAGCGAGATGCCGTATCCGGACCTGAGCGTGCTCGCGATGAAGGCCAGCCCGAGGCAAAGGTGCATGCCGACGTGCGCGCCAGGGTGGATGCCGCGGTTCTTTCGC
>JASAOQ010003258.1:0-19408 GCA_031306065.1 Pseudopyricularia cyperi | reverse complement strand
GCACAGGCTTGCTCCGGTGTACCGACGAGTTCCGTCAGACTTCGCGTACGAAACAAAAAAGCAATTAATTAATACGCCAAATCCCTACATAGTTTTGCTTGGGGAAGTGCCCCAAAAAGTGTCCAGAACACCCCATGAACCCTGATTGATCTTCACTAGCGGGAGTAGCTAGCTGCGAGTGCCCGCCATTGGGTACGACACCCCAGATAGGTACCCGAGAGTACCCCTTACCATTTGAGTACATACCTAGTGGCATCGATGTAGTGTGGTTGCGAGTGGGTAGCCTTCATAGGTGCTAATAGTGACGTGACAGCTGTCACAAAAACTAGCAGCACACCACCATGATAAACCGGCTAAAACTAAAATAGCAGAATAGGTACACGTCCACGACGTCTTAGTTTACAAATGGACAAATAGACTACCTAAAACTAGGGCTCAGGTGGATACAGTGTTGCCCAGCGTATATCGAGTCTCGCCATGGCTTGCAACAAGTTGTACAGCCTCCCCGTACGCAATTCCTAGGCCTACAACAATTTGTCCCCGTCATCATAGTCAAAAGGGAGGTCCACGAGGTTGGTCATTCATTTTTGTTCTGATTCGTAAATTGCAGAGAAAACCCAGAGTCCCACCGTTCCAGTTTTTTTTGGAAAACCTCAAAACGCCAGTTGAATACGCAAACCGTGAACCATCCAGCTTCAAATGCCAAACCCGCACCGTGCCAAAGCTGTTCATTACAAAAAAACAAGATGCCAAGAGCTATTAGCTTACTCGGCATCGCGCAGCTCAGCGATCCTGGTCTGGACGCGCTCCTTCCTCTCGGCCAGCGTGAGCTTCTTGGCCTTGTACTTGAGCGACTCGGCCTTGTACTCCTCCTTGGACTTCTTCGCCTCGGCACCCTCGGGCTTCTTGAAGGGGTCCTCGCGGATGGCGGCGTGGGCCTCTGAGTAGATCTCCTCAATTCCGTCGGCGTCAATGTCCTCGTCAATGTACTGCTGGAACTGGCTCTTGTAGCGCTCCTCGTCGTCGTCGGCGAGCGTCTCCATGTACTCAGCGACGTGCCCGCCAAAGATGTACTTCTTCACGGTCTCGGCATCCAGCTCCTTGGACTCAATGTCGTAGCCGGGGAAACGGTTCTCGGAGTGGGGGATGAAGATGCCACCGTCCGAGGCACCCTTCATGGCACCAAAGACACGGGCGCCGGTCGAGGTGCGGGCAAGACCGACGTCGAGGTAGGCCTTGAAGGGGCGGCGGGTGCCGTCGTCGGTCTCGGCGGCCTCGGTGAGGGTGTACTCGCCCTCGGGCTCCTCGACACCGGCAAAGTCCTCGTCAAGACCGAGCTTCTTGAGGACACGGCGGGCGATGAGCAGGCCGGTGGCGTAGGCGGCAGCCCAGTTGGTCAGACCGTGGGTAATGCCGTAGGCCTTGAGCTCGTGCGAGTAGGCCGAAGCAAAGACCTTGTCACCAGAGATCTCCGAAGTGACGATCTGCATGATGATGTCGCGGTTGGTGAAGCGGACCACCAGGCGGTACTTGGGCGCATTGTACTTGTTCTTGGCCTGGGTGATCAACCGCTTGCGGGCATAGTAGTCGGTCTTTCCCTGTTGTCTGCGCTTGTACTTGGTCTGGAAGCGGCTGTAGGGGAAGTGGTGCTGTCAGTACAAAAGGCTCGCTCGGCCACGACCCGATCGCCGTCTTCCACACGGCAGTTGTTGGGGTTTCTGTGTGTACCCACCTGTAGTACGCGCTGTTCTTGACGAGCTTGTGGAAAGGCTGCCAACATAAAATTCCGTCGAGTCAGCAATTAGCGCTTCAGAAGTGTCCCTCTTCCGAAGCATCTTGCATCGACTCTGCTGTTTTCTTCCACGTCGCAGCTACATCGCCATAGGCGCTGACCTCTGCTCGGGGCAAGAAGGGAAAGAGGTCGAATAAGGCCGTTCGGAAGTATGGCCGGTCGTTTTCGTGATCAACTCACCATTTTGACTGTTGTTTTTGGCCCGCGGGACTTTGTCACGAACTGAGGTCTTTTGAAATTTTCGTTTGGCAACAGAACAAGAAAGACCTTTTGTCGCCAGTCGAAATTTCGCTGTGGGTGTTAATAGCCCCGCAACCCTAAGCCGTTCAGCCAGGGGTATTGCATTTGGATTTGGGTCGGGGACGAGCCGTGAGGTGCAGAGATGCACGTGACCAGATCTGATTTTGGAGCTAATGTCACGTGATACTTAGTTCAATTGACCGTAGTCGGGAATGGTTTAGTGGGCCCAGAAGTGAACAAGCCGAGGTTCTCGAATATCAAACACTTGCCTCAACTCCAGGCAGACGGAGGCGATGCGATCTGAGGAGATACATCTTTCTCGTCAACGTACTCTATTAGCCTAGAGCCCTGTGAGAAGCAGTCTTGTCCATCAAGCGCACCTAAACTCGCTTGTATTCTGGCTGCAATGGCTTACCAACCTCAGACACAACCAAAAGTACTCCTCTTCGACATTGGAGGTGTTTGTGTAAGTGTGTGAGTAGATGAATGAGGAGTGGTGAGTGCCTGAGTAGCTTGGAAAAAAATGAACAGCAACCTCCCTTATCCATCATTTCAACTTCTGAGGTTTTGTGCCAGGTTGTCTCCCCGTTTCAATCGATCCTCGACTACGAGCTCAGCCAAGGCATCCCGCCCGGATGGGTCAATTATTCCATTTCCAAATCCGCACCTGATGGGTACTGGCACAAGCTGGAAAGGGGCCTCATCCCCATGGACGCCGCCTTTTTCGCCGGCTTTAACAGGGACCTACGGGACTCGGAACGCTGGACTGCCTTTTACCGCTCCCGACAGGCCAGGGACCCCAGCCTGCCGCGGGAGGTCCCGCCGGTGCCCGAGGTCGACGGCGAGTGGCTCTTCAACGACATGATGACCGTCTCCCAGCAGCCGGACCCGTGGATGCTCCCGGCCCTGGAGAGGCTGCGCGCGAGCGGCAGGTTCGTCATGGCCGCGCTGAGCAACACCGTCATCTTCCCAGACGGCCACCCGCTCGCCGCCGCCGCCCACCCCGTGCGCGCCATGTTTGACGTATTCGTCTCCTCTGCGCACGTGGGCCTGCGCAAGCCCCACCGCGAGGCCTTCCAGTACGCGCTCGACGCGGTCGACGGGTTCGCGAGGGAGAACGCGAGCCGGTGCGACGGCGACGGCGCGCTCGGGTGGTCCCGTGGCGTAAGGGCCGAGGACGTGCTCTTCATCGACGACATTGGCGAGAACCTAAAGGCAGGGCGCACCTTTGGCTTCCGCACCCTGAAGGTCAACCTCGGGCGTGCTTTCGAGGCTGTGGATGAGCTGGAGAGGATCACCGGGTTGGCTTTGGCGGGCTCCCACCCTAGGATACCCGTAAAGCCAAAATACCCGCAGGCGAAAGCAAGGATATGATTTGAGCTGGGATAGTGTGCGCAGCCACGCCCTTGGGACAGTTTGGATGCATACGGCTACCTTGATCTAAGATTCTGCAGCCTTTATGCAACAAGCCTAGTGCTTTTGCTGAAGAACACCTAGGTATTCAGGATTTGGACTCATTGACTTCGAGTGCACTCTGTCAACTTACCTGGCGGGCGGAAGTAGATCTTTCACGACCTTGATCTGTCTGTGTCGATAAACAGCTTTTGGGGTGAAATATTCCATGCCACCGCATACCTGATTCACCTAAGATAAATAGGCATACACTGGGGCTGATAGGGCACATTTAAGATTCGGTGGTGCTTCGCAAGTATAAGTTAACATGTCCACACGCACATTGGACTTTTCACTAACAAGCGCACATAAATTTCTCTTCTTCGCGCTATAAAGACTGTAAAGACCTCTGTGTCAAGTTCCACCCTTCACAGGGTATACTATATGTAGTATCAACCCTTCTCCAAAGCCACCACACACGAGTACCTACATTGCCTTTACCCGTGTACAGACCACTAGATGTACATAAAATGACAGGGCCCGCCTATCTTCTCATCCTCGTTGCCGCCTCGGCCGGCCTGGCCTGGGCCAAACCCGTCTTCGAGACACGGGAGCCCGTGGTCGTCAACGTGCGCGCAAACATAACCGAGATCGGCACCACCGCCACCCCCATCCTGGGCCGCGACGAGCCCAACTTCTTAGACTACGTCAAGTGCGAGCCCCTCCCAGAGGGGAACTGTCACATGGTTCTGGTGCTGTCGCAGGACGGCTACAAGATGGGTGGCCTGGTCATCAACAATATTTGTAAGACTAAGTCTTTAATCCTTCTTCTTCTTTCTTATTTTTGCTTGCCCCGGTCCCTTACGTCTGTCAGCGCAAAAAGGTGATTAAAATTGCTAATGTCAAAAAAAACAAAAAAAACGAAGGCGACAAGGTCATATCCATCGCCCACTCGATCCATTGGGACGCTCCGACGCCCTTCACTCGCGGCGGCCTGCCCGCCGAACTCTACGTCGAGCCGCGCAGGAACCAGGAGTCCGTCTTCTGGTACAACGGCAAGCTCTGGAAAGACCCAGTGACGGTATGTTCTTTTGTCGCGGTGATCTAGGGTGTATGGTGTCTAGTTCGTTGCTTGAACCTTGCACTGACATTTTTGCAAGTGGACTACACATCGCTGGGACGATACTGGCCTTTTCCACGACATGGCCCAGTGGAAGTGTGCTATTTAGAGGCCTTCATGTCAGCCAGGGGTGGATAGCCGAGTAGTGGTATCAAACCGCAGAGTTGTAAGCGCGTTAGCGGCGGTGCGGCGCAAAGCTCACCAGGAAACAGCGAAGGTGGTATCATTGTCTAAGTTACCGTGTGCCTAATTTGTGAAGGCCTTGGGGACAAAAAGCGAGGAGGGTGATCGTTTGGTTGTGAAGGCATATACCTCGTAGTGCATGTAGTCATTAAAAAAGGATCGGAAGAGAGATGTTTGTATTGAACCGTCATACTGTACGGATTTTAAACAGAAAGACTCACGAGGGCCCAGCCCCTGTAAAGAAACAAACAGTGATTTCTAGCGCATATAGATAGATTCAGGGGTCTAACTAATTGATCCCAAAAGCTTTCTTTCTTTTCAGCTCTTGGAAACCAGCCCTCCGGCCTGTATAAGAGGACAACTGTCTTTTTTTGCAAAGGTTCTCGTCTGTAAACAAAGTTCACCTACCCCCTTCGGTTAGAAATCATCCCCAAAAAGACATCAGGTGCCCTTTCTTGCGGACCATACATGCCCAATAATAAATCATGGATTTGGTCAAGCAAGCGGTTAGCTGGCCGTTCAAGAAACGCATCCGGTTGACTGTCGGTATTGCCGCATTATTTATCGCACTCGCACTTCAGAGCCGAGCTGCGGCCGTCCTCTCTGGTTCCGAATATCACGGTGCCCTTCCAAGCCAATCTGCCAGCCCAGGAGGCGCCACATGGTAAATCGCACCCGCATTGTGACTGTAGTCATTGGCCGCGACAGCAATGCTGATATTGAGTTTTTTTTCGTCGACTACCTCCCTATATGCAGTGGTCGTCCTATCCCAGCACGATGTAGCATCGTACGTCGAATCGATCATGATCAACAACTCCACGGGACGACCTCGCGGATTCAGCTGTCCAGCCATCAACACCCGACGCTACCAGCACCTCAAGGCCAAGCCGAAGGCTGCGTTGTTTGAGAGAACCAAGATTCGATACTTGTTCGCCCTAAACCTTCGCGACGAGGGCGTGGAGCTCCTGCCCCGTCTCCTAGCATCCGTGATCGAAGCTATACGGTTCCTCGGGCCCGGAAATTGCGCCCTATCGCTTGTCGGAGGTGGCGGCAAAACAGACGGCGTCTACGAAGTCCTCGAAGCGCTCCGCCCGGAGGTTGGAAAACTGGGCGCCAGGTATTACCTACGCCGCCCCGCCATTTTTTCCGACAGCGGCGGCGATCGGATCGACCGTCTCGCGCTGCTGCGCAACATAGCGCTCGCGCCTCTAACGAACCCATCCTTCCTCGACAAAGGTCGTTATACGCCCGAAACGGCCGTTGTGTTTTTCAACGACGTCGCCGCTTGCGCCGAAGATTTGCTGGAGCTTCTGCACCAGCGGGTTGTCCAGGGCGCCGACATGGTCTGCGCCATGGATTACACTCCCGATTTGTTTTACGACATTTGGGTCTCCAGGTCGCTGGCCGGGGAACTCTTTTGGCACATAGCCCCAAGCGGCGGCTGGGAAAACGCGCGGTACCTGCTTGCGCACAACCCCAAGGACGCTGAGGGCAAGCGGCGGCTCGAGGCCCATCTGCCCTTCCAGGTGTTTGCGTGCTGGAACGGCGGAGTCGTCTTCCGCGCCGCGCCGCTTTTTCGGACCGCGACCAGGCCCGGCGTCGGCTGGAACAGCGACGTCGCGGACCCGCGGTACAAGGTTGATCCGGTCAGGTTTAGGAGAAATATGGAAAACGCCGGCGAATGCTATATGGGGGAGCCGACGCTTTTCGGCAAAGACCTCTGGTACCACGGCTATGGAAAAATAGCCGTGGTGCCAAGTGTAAATTTGGGATATACCATAGATGCAGGTAAAACAGTGAAACAACAGCGAGGTTTTGTATCGACATATGTTGGGAACAAGGGGCCAGAGTTGGATCAAGCGATCTCAGAGAGGATAGATTGGCAGCTCGATCCACCGGAGGAGATCATATGCGCGAAGGAGTTGCACCTGCAATCGTGGGTTCCTTGGAATCAGTCGCTGATAATAACAGAGTAAAAGAGGATCAAGTTATCAAGATGGAGGAGTTCGTCTGTGACGTTGCGCTCGAGACAAGGCGACCTTTGGACGGACTACGACCGCCCGTGGGAATCACGACGGAGGCCTTTCTATCCTTGTAGGATGAACTGAGACAGACGGATTCCGGAGTGGACCATAGACGTCACCATGGCACCAAATGCTTCCAGTACTGGTTTTGCCCTCACTGGTTTGACTAGGTAGGGGAGAGCGGACGGGATCACGTGTGTCCTAGTGGGTATGGTCGTATGTAATGGTTAGTTCCGCTGTTGTGGAATATAAAGGTACGATACGATGAATCGTGACGGCTTGATAAGGGAGGTCTAAAGATCTTGAACAACAATTCTGACACTTAAACTAGCACAAAAACATTGCTCGTTCCTTCAAAAGCCTTGATCTCCCCCCCAAGGCTCTTCGAATCCCCGAAATACCGGAGCCGGTACATGCCCGGGTCTGCCCAAGCCTCCGTCTCCCAGCTGACCTCGACCTCGCTTGTCGCGAGTACGCTGTTGACCCGCCGCCAGCGGAAGACGAGACTCCAGTCGGCATCGCTGCGCACCGTCTTCCAGACTGAGCCGCCGGAGACGTCGAGCTTCTCTACAGAAGCAAAGGTCCCCTCAAGGCGGAGGTTGTTGCGCGGATTCGCGCCCACAAACACGGCCCGGACTGTGTCTACCCCGCGGCGGAAGTGCAGCCTCCGACCTTGTCCGTCGTCCTTGTCGCCAAACACGTCTTCCAACACGTCGCCGAAGGACTTGAACGGTGGCGTGCCGTCGCGAATGACCCCCGTAATGAAGGACAGCGATCTGTTGCTGTTGTCGGGTGGGAAGGCCGACTGGTCATCGTGGTCTGGCGGCGGCACAGCACCATCGCCAGGAGAATACTTTAAGCCAGAATACAGTGAAGGTAGATTCGACAGCGTGACGTTGATATATGCGTTCAGCGTGTGCGGCCCATACAGTGTCGAGGCGCCCTCGTATCTCTGGATGCCATATTCCTCCTCTGTCGTAATATAGTGTGTGTATGAATTGGCCGGTCCACCGAGAACCACCACGGGCTCGAGTTGTTCGCTTCCGCTTTCCTCGCCGCCGTCCCCATCGTATCTTTCACGATCGAGAACCGCAGAAAATGCCCTCTCCACCGACTCCTTCCAGCGCCTTCCAGCCATGGTTGTGGCCTCACCAGGGCTGACGATGATGGCCAACTGGCCAACTCTAAACACCTGGACATCAGCAATATTCGGTGTCCACTCGTATGGCCGCAAGACCTCGCCGACGTCAAGCAAAATCGGCTTGGGATCATGACAGGCTACCTGCTCGTCGGACGGCTTCTTCAGCAACCCTGAAACGGCGCGCCAGACTGGACTCGTGTTGGAGGAGTCGCCATCGTGCTGCGTAAAGTCGAAAACACCAGGACCGTCCGAGGTGCCCGCTGCAAACGAGTAGCCAAGCGCGGCGGGACATGTCCGTATCACCCGTGAGCTGTTTTTGGGGTGTGCAAACTCGAAACTAGACATGTTGTGGAAAGTGTGAAATGACTTGACCCCGCCACCCCTGATCCGAGTGCCTTCGCTGCGCAAGAGGTTGTCGTAAAGTGCGCGGGCGGGCTCGAACTGGCGCTTCCCAGTCTCAAAGCAGGACGCCGTGCCCCCGTCGTCCCTCCCAAAGAACGGGCCCCTGGCGTGGCAGGTCTGCGCCTTACCGTCGGCGCAGGTGCTGTTTTCGAAGCTGCACATGAGGCCCGAACCATCCTCGCACCAGGCGCCATTGATGTTCGGGCTCGTGTCTCCCACGTTGGCCTGCGAGAAGCCGGCAACAAAGTCGATGTCGGGTGCGGCCGATGTCTCACCCCGCATGCTCTTCTCAAAAAGATACGCCGCAACGCCCTTGTTGTCGCCGGTGATCAATGTGTTGTTTCCCAACATCGACGTGCCGTGCGTCGGAAACCAAGTAAAGATGCCAATGTTACGCATGTCGGACGCACGCTGAAACTTGAGTAGCGTCATGTCCTTTTCCACGGAGCCATCGTCATCCGAGCTTATGTTATAACGCTTCCTCTCCGTCTCGGGATTGGCAAGGTACGCAAACAAGCTGCGGTTGATATTGGCCCCCACGACCTTGGTTTTGCCAACCGTCAAATAGCCTGGGGCCAAACTCTCATGCGCCCGACGGATGGAAAGGACGGCACCGTCGACTATTGCACGATAGCCCTGATGATCGAACCCCTTGCTTGTGATCTGGGGCAAGAGATAGTTCAGCCACCCGCCGGGTCCGGAGTGAGAGTGTGTTCCGGTGACGGCAATGTTGTGGTGGCCATAATGGGCATATTCGGGCCCAAGTGACTGCAGCGCCGAGATGATTCCGTAGCGGACAGCCGTGTCACCTGATTGGGTGTCGAGGACTATGTACACGAAGCGGTCGGCCGGACGTGCCACGTCGCCGACGATGAAGGTGCGGCTATACAAGCGTTGGCGAAGACCGGAACCGACCTGATTCGGGTCTGCATAGCCCATGAGATTTATCTCGACCACAGGGCCGGTGATGTCCGCTTTTCCGACGCCGATGAGGTACCGGTCAGCGGCGGAACCGTTGCCGTTCTCGGCTCCTCCAGTCCCCGCATTCTGCGGGAAAGGGCCGAGAGTTGCGGCCAGCCAAGTCCATGTAGTGGGTGACGAACAAAGAGCCCATAGGAGCGTTAACGATAACGACAGTAGCCCGACGGCAGCGACGGAAAGAAAAGTCACGGAGCAAGCGGCCCTTTTGAAGTTTTTGTACGGTAATGATGCTTCCGGCGTCGTTGGCAATTTAGTGACGTCGGCTGTTCTTTTGGGGTTCTCCGGAAGCAGCCCTTTGGTCTCTTCGCCTTGGCGCTTCATGTTTGAATTGGTTTTCGTGAGGCTGCCTCAAGCTCTGCATCCGGCAAAAATTAGGACAACCAAGATAGACTGAAGTTGGCATCGCGCCATACGTGACTAGGAGCTTCCCTTGTCAAAATCCCGTATTCCCAACATGAGAAATGAATTTTTCGTTTCAAATGTTAGTCCCGTGACGGAACAGGGACGACCCAGACACGTCATAGGAGGTGAACCGTGACAGATACAGCGCGTTTAATCAAGACCCTAACCCTATACGTCGACTACTCTCGCTCCTTATCCCAAACAGCGAAAAGACATCTACTATTTTGCATCTTGCGCTGGCAATATCTGCAGTTGTTGTATATGCATTTTGTATATCTCTCTTGCATATAGATACACTTGATACAGAAAGACCAGCTAAACATACTGCTTGCAAATGTTACATTACATTGGGTATACCGCGATAATTTCCCCACGGCGCATCGCCTGCTTGAACATCTCGGCAAATCCCTGGGTCCCCTTACAATCGCTCTGTTCCCTCTTTTCAAGGGCCATCGGGAGCATCTTTTTGATGTTCTCAATCCGGTGGGCGTGCTGAAATCCCTATGTCAGCCCGTGATCCAAAATATCCCGAAAGTGGAAGCTTGAGACGGTACGAAGAGCTACTTACCGAGGGATGTGTGCTCAGCCACTCTGGCGGCTCAAGCCCGGCATCGTTGGAAAGCATGCTTCTCCAGAACGTGATGGCCTCACGCGGGTCATAACACGCCTCGGCCATCATCAGCAGGCCGATCTGGTCGGCCTCCGTCTCCTGCATCCGGTTCATGGGCATGTCAAAGAGGGCCTTGAACATCTTGCCGCCAAGCCAACCGCCGTACATCATGGGCAAGGTTAAAGCGCCCAACGACAGTATTGCGAGACTCCAAAAGAGGGCATTGGTGCCGATGCTGGCGGACATTTGCTCCGAGGAGTGACTGGCCAGATTGTGTGCTATTTCGTGACCGAGCACTGCCGCCAGCGCATCCTCCGAGCGGGCGTGCCTAAAGAGCCCGCTAAACACAAAGACCTTGCCGCAAGGAAGGACAAATGCATTCGCGGATCCTGTTTATGAGTTTTGATCAGTGACGAGGCGCTCGCCAAGGTCCAGGCGATAGGAGCGCGCAGCGGGGGAGGTATGGTGTACTCACGAGGGTCGTCGATCACAAAGAGCTCCCATTCAACGTCGTCCATGCCGCTGACGGGCTTGAGGCGGTTCATGACCCTGTTGGCCAGACGAGTCCGCGCATCCCATCCCGGGAGAAATCTCACGTGCTGGCGTTGAAAATCTTTCAGGAGTACCTCGAATTGCTGTTTGCTAAGCTCCCGAATCATCTCGTCGCTGTGGCAGTTGAACCGCCTCCGCCCGGAGACGGGCACCGTCTCGATGTTGGCAAAGTAAAAGATGATGGCTGAGCAAAACGATACCGCGACTACTGTCCATAAAGACGGCGATCGATAAAAGCGCCATATCTGCTCTGGCGTCACAAGGGGCTTTGCGTATTTAATTCGTGGGTCGTCACGCAGGTTCTCGAAAACCGGGACGGCTTTGACACGCCGCGGCTGTTCATCGTTGTCGAATCGAGAAGCTGCCCGGGTCTGCGCTCGGGGGAATGGTGCAGGACGATGCCCGAAAGCCTGCAGCCTTTGTCTTGTGCGCAGGCTGGACGCGGACAGGCTGGAAATGGTCCGTTGACTCGACGGTGTCCATCGGGCACTCAATATTTGGATATGGATGTTGGCATTTGGAGGCGCGCGCGCCACCGGGTGCGATGAGCCTACGGCAGCGAGACAGGACCTCACAGGCGTCGACAACCTGTCTGTGAGCTGTCGCAGGTGCATCATTCCAGATGCCTGGAGGCCCACGGCCCAGGTTTCTTTTATTTCTTTTATGGGGTTTTCCTTTCTATACCTCCCTCGTGTCGTTTATCAGAGACTATCGTGAAGGTTGCAATATTGTTTTTGGTTCAGTCGAGACGGGTTGAATGAAACGTAGCGCGCCAGCCATGGAGGTGATCAGGCGGGGCTGCATCACTTCCGCCAGTGACGCAAGTCAGTTGACAGTTGACCAGCTATTACCTCACCCCACAGTGGTTTGATCCCGCTAAATCGCTACCAGCTTCAGTGCGATCGCCAAGTACGTGTATGCACACTTTTAACGCCCAAACGGCTCAAACCCCCAATGAAAGACGTTTCAGCTTGATGACTGCTACCGGTCAAAATACAGAGTGATGAGGCGCAGGCTCAGCTCCACCGCGGCGGTCACCATCACCGACCCCCTCGTCAAGTACCAATCCCTGGTACAGACAGGCGTCTACCTCCCGGATCCGGCCCAGCACCGCCTGGCACTCCACCTGCAGAAGCTCTACCGGAGGCTCAAGGACTATGTGCCCTCGTCAGAGTACCGCTTCCGCCTCGAGCAGGTGGCCAGGGCGGCCAGGGCGTCGCCCCCGCGGCCAACCCCCGGCGACGACCTCGCCGCACCCGGCCACCCGCTCCGGCGGAACCCGCTGTTCGCCCGCTTTTTCCGCTCTCCGGGTGAGACCGTCGCCGACGCCAACGCCAGGGCGCTCACCCGCGTACTGACGAGCCACCAGGCCGCGCTCGAGGCCGACTCGCCGCGTGGTCTCTTCCTGTCCGGCGAGGTTGGCACCGGCAAGTCGATGCTGCTGGACCTGCTGGCCGACGGCCTGCCCACGAGCCTGAAGAGCCGCTGGCACTTCAACACGTTCATGCTGCACGCCCTTTCGCGGCTCGAGCGGTATCGGCTGGAGCAGAGCCATCTGGGCGCCGCCAGCGGCGATGCGACGCAGCACTCGCTCATCTGGCTCGCCAAGGAGATGGTCGAGTCCAGCCCGATCCTGTTCTTGGACGAGTTCCAGCTCCCGGACCGTGCCGCGAGCAAGCTGCTGAGCAACCTGTTTATTGCCTTCTTCCAGCTTGGCGGAGTCCTAGTTGCCTCGTCGAATCGTGTGCCCGAGGAGCTGGAGCGGGCATCCGGGGTTGCCTTCACGCCACCTACGGTGGGTGGTTTGGTTCGCAGGCTCTTTGATGGAATGGGGGGTCTCCGATCCATCAGTGGTGGTGAACTTTTCGGCTCGACAAGCGACTTTGCTGCGTTCCTTGAAGTGCTCAAGGCGAGGTGCGACTTTTTCCACATCGAAGGAGCAAAGGACTGGAGGCGGAGGGACGGTGTGTCAAACAATGTTGCTGCAATTTCTGCGGATGGTGATGTGTCTTCTGCCATTGCTGGTGCATCTTACAGGACTGTTGCGGGAGGAATTGCCAAGAGTCTTGATTTGGAGACGAAGGTCTCTGAGAGTTTCGAGGCAGAAAGCACGCGTATCGTGCCCAGCAGGTATTTCTTGAGCTCCGACAAGAAAGACGCCGCTGATATACAACTCGCAGCTGGATTGCCTTCAGTGGACTGGCGGCCAGCCGAGCTTTCCGTATATGGGCGGCGCGTCTTAGTGCCAAAGCAGCACGGCGGCGTGACCCTGTGGGACTTTGGGGAAATCGTCTCGTCGCTCGGCCCGGCCGATTACATAACGCTCGCGTCAAACTACCACACATTCATCATCAACAACGTCCCAATTCTACCCACGTCCATGAAGAACGAGGCTCGGAGGTTCATCACGCTGCTTGACGCCATGTACGAGGCACGGTGCAAGCTCACCGTGACAGCCGAGGCAGGGCCGGACGACATCTTCTTCCCAGACATGAGACCATCAAACTCCCCCGCCACTATCGAAGACCAGGCTGATTCCGGGGTGCCGGTGGCGGAAGTAGACGGAGACGCCACGTACTCCGAGACCGTCGCAGAGGTGTACCAGGACCAGCTGGCGCCGTTCCGCCCCAACATATCCACCTACGCCTCCGAGGCGCGCACGTCAAAGTACGACCCGGACCAGGACTCGGACTTTGGCCTGGTGTCCGATGATGACGCCGACAGCGCGACGCACCGCCGCGGAAAGGCCGTAAACTTTGCCGACACGGGCGCTTTCACGGGCGAGGACGAGCGCTTCGCGTACCGCCGCGCGGCCAGCAGGCTTTGGGAGCTGTGCAGCGCCAGGTGGCACGCGCGCGCGGAGCCGGGCTGGTGGCGGCCGCTCCCCGCCGCGGCTAGGCACTGGGAGGGCAGGGCCGTGGCCGCGCCCCTGGGCCCGCGGGCTCATCTGGACCGCGCCGGCGACGGCGAGACGGATGCGCGGATGGGCTCGTCCGTTGCGCTCGAGGAGCCGGCGGGTCTGGAGCGCTTCAGGATCAGCGAGCTGAGAAATGGCGGGTCCAAGTCAGTTGGCTAAGCCTGGTGCATCTGGAAGAAGCTCCTTTTCGCCAGTTGAGAGAAAAGCAGAAGCTGTTCTTTAAGAGTTTCAAAGGCGGGCATCTTGGCTTTTATGCCAAACAAAAAGCCGGAAACCAATATCAGTGGTTAGAAAAACAAGGGGTTTTAGCCCTAACCAAAACAGCACACGTCACCGGACGGAGCTTCCGATGTGGTTGATGCAGTTAGCCTTGGCACGAAGCTATAGACGCGACGACGGCGAGCACTGCGCATCGGTGCAAATGGAGGCCTGAGGATGACCTCACGCATTCGGCCTTGTCTCGGCCGAAGTATTCTGTCTGCGACCAGGTCAACCGTGTTTCCGGTTCACGCCCCCGAGATCAAGATACGCCACAGGATCCCTTTGAGGTCAGACACGGCGACGTAGGGCCGCTCCATGGATGGAAGGTGACGTGCGAGCCTTTTATGGTCCGTCATGCTGTAGGTTCGCTGATTGACAGACACACGGATCTAGATTACATGTTCGACGTCTAAAGGAGGCCGAACCTGACAAACATGCTTCAGATAATTGTTCAATATCCAAAACTAGACATAGCACTTATGTGATTACTATAACATATTGTCTGTCTTTCTCGTTCGACCTACATGAGGCGCAGAGGAATGAGGATCACGCCTCGCGTCATAGTGACACCTTCGGACCCTGCCCTGGAACATGTTTTCTCCCTGAATTCCAAAACCCCCCCTCGAGCCGCGACACTGCCATGCCACGGCCTACAGTCTACCTGTAGGCCTATAGTTGTACGGAAACGAGGTCTGCCTGGACCACCGTACATTCCTGATACTAAGCTTGGCTGTTTGGTGCCTGGTCAATACGCGCCGTAGCCGGCAGGGCACTTGATCAAGCAATCACGGTTATTGATGAGATCGAGGCGCACTACTTGTGAAGCCCATTCTTTTGGCTGGGCAGCGTGAAAAAAGCCACCGCAGCCAGAAGGCTCTGGGCGCGGGCCTCCCGATCGATGGCCGGTGTCGTTGCAAGGCTGGGTAGATGCCTCACAGATTCTGTCGGAGTTCTTGGTCACCGAAACGGTCAATATGGAACTTGTGCGCGGACAAATGCCTCACACTTAGATAGTCCAAGGGGTGGAAAACAGTCCGTAGCCTGCTCCACCAGCCGAAACTCCAAACACCATCAAATGCAGTGCCATAGCAAGGCCCGCAACGCCCTCTATATCTGACAGTTGACTAAAATCAAAGGGCTAGAGGTTGGTGATGCCAGGGGTCCAGGCCTCCCCGATTCGCCTCATGTCTGCCGCAAAGCGCCGGCTGGTGATCTTTTTACCGCCCTGCCCTCCAGGAGGAGAATGCTCATCAGGGTCGTAGAAAGGATTCTGGAGTAGGCGGATGTAGGCCGTTTGCATAGCACGAAACACCTGTGGGCACACGGCAAACACCAGTCAGCACCATATACTCCAACCTGAAGCAAGGGAAATATGACACGGAAGGGGGAAAAAAAAACTCACGGGCTTCATCTCTCCTTCCCTCAGCCCAACGGCGGCAGCGGCAGCCTTGGCCGCGGCACCGGGTTTGGCATCGCCGGCCGCAGCACCGGTGCCGCCAGACGCCAGGCCGGCGACGACGCTGGCGTCTATGCGGCGGCCGCGCATGTCCGCGACGACGATGAAGCGCACGCCCGTGTTGGTCTCGAAGCCGTAGGCGGCCAGGCGCTCGTCGACGGCGTGCAGCAGGCCAAAGTCGCCGCTCAGACCGGTGCCGCCGGCGGCATGGTGGCGGGCGCGCAGGTCGAAGACGTCGAGGGCCGACGAGAGCAGCAGGCTGAACTGTAGCGGGGTGCGGACGGGCGTCAGGGTCCTGGTCGTGGGGTCGTACGAGGGGAAGATGGAGATGTGAAGCGGGTTGTTCTGTGTGCCCCGTGGGATTTGCTGCTGTCAGCGGCGCTGATCAGAGGGAGCGGAGCATATCTTGTTCTTCCGAGGACCTGGCAGAACTCACATTTCTGCCTATCACACCAAGGCACGCTATCGAGGGAATGGATGTGGCCATATTTTGGAGCAAATTGGCGACTTGGCTTGTCGTGAGGCGCTGGACATTTGATGCGGTTCACGAGCTGGCTTGAATGAATCCATCTACGACATAACTGACCATGGGTAGGTACGGTTTGTGGTGGGGATGATGAACCCCGGACGGAGCTCTACTCTAGGTACCATAGTACATCAGGCAAAGGTAAAATACTGCGCGCTCCATAACGCCTTATACTTTCAATGTTCCTCGGTCTCTGTCACGCACTCCACTTGACGCAGCTGATTGCCACTCATCCTGTCATCCTGAACAGAACAGAACAGAACAGGACAGGAAGCAACATGAAGCCAGAACATGCGCCTTTTGTTGTAAAGAGCAACACACATTAATTATGCCGCCCGCAATCAAGAAACAAAAACAAAGAGTGTTTTGGACCTTTTTGGGCTGTTGGGAGCCACAAAAAGCACAACATCTCCACTTTTTCCCTTTCCTATCAGCCCAGCCCAGCGGCCCCAGCCACCTTCTCTGCGGAAAGCCTGCGTTCCCATTCTTTTTACCTGCCCGGAAACGCAGGACGACGACAGCGGGATCTTTTGATAAAAATTTTGATAAAAATCAAACCGCCCTCTTTCCATTTAAATCTCGCATCCGAACTCATCAATTGCTCGTCAGCTCCTTGGACGAAAATTTCCGCCGTTGAAATAAAAATTCCTCGATTTGTTTTTATTTTATTTACGTCGCAAGACGTGCCCGCCAGACGCGTCACGTCATAAACGCGCGCGCGCCTCCGAAGAAGCTCAGGCAAGCTTCTGCGCCCGCCCGCCTCCACCACCCAGGACACAGAAAACAAAAACAGACAACAAGGGAAGAAGAAAAAAAAAACATGTCTTCCGCACCAGCTTCGCGCGGCCGCGGCCGACCTCGTAAGAGCGACGTCGTCGACGGTTCCACAATGGAATCCGCGACCGTCGCCTCGGACACCACCCCCAAGTCGCGTGGCCGCCCGCCCTCGACCCGCACCCCGGGCGAGGTCGACGCCAAGGTGAACAAGTCGACGACGGGCACGGGACGCCGGGGCAGGCCCCCCAAGGACGGCAGCGGCGCGACGCCCAAGCCCGCCGCGGCCAAGAAGGACCCATCCGGACGCGGCCGCGGCCGCCCCAGGCTGTACCCGCCCGGCCAGTCGCCCACCGCGCTCAAGATCGCCGCCAAGCGCGCCGCGGCCAAGAAGGACGGCCGGGGACGGCCGCGCAAGGGCGACGCCGTCTCCGGGGTCAAGAAGATGGACGGCTCCGGCGAGCAGGACGCCGACGAGGACGAGGACGACGGCGATGTCGACGCTAATGGCGAGAACGAGGATGAGATCGACGAGGGTAAGTCGGCTTTTCCCCCCAAAGTCGGAGAGTTTTACTGCTTGCTGTGGAAGATGTTTCAAAAACGATGTGGAGATGCTGAGACTTGGAACCCTTTTTTCGCTCGACGCGTTCAGATCAGAGCTAATCATGCCAATCGTACCTTGTTCGCATGCGCAGAAGCCTTGAAGGAGGCCATTGACTCGCTCCTCGATGATCCCCCGTACTGATGCCAGCCTGCTGGTGTCAAGACGTGAGTCAATCTGGGGGGTGGTAATTCAGAGTTATGCCTGAAGCGGGTTCGTTGCCACCCTAAAGGGAGACATCTGATGAATTCGTCCTTTGGCCTCGGTGATCTTGATGATTCGCTTTGGCCTGTGGCAGAACTTTTCCTGTTTAGGCCTTTTTTTGTTCTGCTTGCATTCTTGCTCTGCATCATGTCATTTCTCTCCCGGTTTTTCTTTGCTCCTTTGATTATTATTGTTGTTGTTTTTTTTTGATGACGTGACACTCGGCAATTGGGAAGATCATTGGGAAGTTGGCGGGCGCAATGGCTTGGGGTTCGTTGGTAGTTTATTTGAGCCGCATAGCCAAAAGGGCCGTTTAACACCTTGGAGCCAGCAAACAAGGGCATCTCATGTACCTGGTCATGGAATGGAGATTTTATTTTGGTACCCCACAGACCTCTCTCTCTCCTCTACTAGCTGAACCATGAGATTTGAGGGGGAAAAAAACAAAAGTCTTGCAACAACCCCTACTCCTGGTCTTCCTTCTCATTCCTTTTTCCACTGCTCAAACTCGTGTTGCAGATGCTCCTTTACCCTGGCAAAGGACGAAAACCCACTTAGATTCTCCTTACACCTCCAGCACACCATGGGTTGCGAAAAGAAGTTGTGGCCGCCGGTCCGCCGCGGGTCCGACTTGGGCAAGGGGAAGTCGTCGAGGTCGACGAGGAAGCCCGTGTTGAAGGACTTGTAGTGCTTGGGATTCTTCATGCTGCGGCCCGCGTTGTCGGGCGATATGACGTGCACGTGCAGGTGCCTCATGCTGGGCACGGCGTGGACGCCGACCTTGATGCCCGCCTCCCAGTCCCTGCCGGGCGGCAACTCGCGCACTGCCCCGGCCTCGCCGTCGCCGCAAAGCGCCCTGGTGCGCGCCGCCTCCGTCGCGCTCTCCTCGCCGTGCAGCCGCCGCAGCTCGCCGGCCGCGATCTTCTTGAGCACCGCGGCCTCGGCGCGCACCTTGTCCAGGAACCCGAGGTCCTCGCTCAGCACCTCGACCGGCCTCTGGGCGGTGTGCTCGGGCGAGCGGGGCAGGAGGAGCAGGTGCACCGAGGACTTGGGGTACATGTCGCGGAGGGCGACGAAGTCGTCGTTGTAGTAGACGACCGTCTGGAAGGCGGGGAAGACCTCGGGGGACTCGACGTACATGCCCAGCGCCATGGTGGCCCTGTACTTTTGGCGCAGGCGCTCCATGGTCTGCTGCTTGGTCTCGGTCGTGGCCGAGGGTATGGACTGCTTCTGGCGCTTGGGCTGCATCATTTGCTTGACTGTTTTTGTTTGTGGGCGAGTGAGCGCAGCGGCGGAAAAAGAAAAAAGGATGACAGACCGGTTTATGCATTAGTGATGAGTCTTTTTTTGTTTCTTTCTTTGTCGTCACAATAGGTAGGCTATATGAGGTAATACATAGTAGTCGGCTGGCTTACAAGCATCCTTCTTTTCCGGCTCCTCGGTCTTCCTCTTCGTGCCCTGGACCGCTTGGGTGTCTGGTAACAGCTCCGTGGGGGAAGACATAATTTCCCGAGGTACAACGAAGCTGTGTAAGAAGTGATTCGAACCGGGGGTTGTCGGGAAGACAGCGCGACAAGAAGATGGGGGTCGGGGCAATGAGTTAGGTTGGTATTTTTGAAGATCGCAAATGGGTACGTAGGTACGGTACGGCTGCCTAATAAATCTACTTCATCAATAAACGACTGGAGGCAGAGACGATGCAATGCGGGCGCTACGGACAATTTTGATGACAAGAAAACATCCAGGGGGGGGGGGGGGGGGGGGGGGGGGGGGGGGGGGGGGGGGGGGGGGGGGGGGGGGGGGGGGGGGGGGGGGGGGGGGGGGGGGGGG